>JAUMGZ010081896.1:0-18161 GCA_032359645.1 Pododesmus macrochisma | reverse complement strand
ACAGCTACAAGTATATCCCAAGAGAGAAACAGTACAGCTACACTCATAATACACACGGAAATCAGGGAGTATAGCTACCCAAATTATACACACGGAAATCAGGGAGTATAGCTACACGTATGATACACACGAAAAACAGGAAGTACAGCTACACGCATAATACACACGGAAATCAAGGAGTATAGCTACACGCATTATACACACGGAAATCAGGGAGTATAGCTACACGTATGATACACACGAAAAACAGGAAGTACAGCTACACGTATAATACACACGGAAATCAGGGAGTATAGCTACACGTATAATACACACGGAAAACAGGGAGTACCACTACACGTATAGCACACACGGAAATCAGGATTACAGCTACACGTATATACCAAGAGAGATACAGAGTAAAGCTACACGCATAATACATACGAAAATCAGGGAGAACAAATACACGTAAAATACACATGAAAAAAGGTAGAACAGCACACGTATAATACACACGGAAATCAGTTGGTATATATCTACACGTATAATACACATTAAAATCATAGAGTATAGCTACACGTATAATACACATTAAAATCACAGAGTACAGCTACACGTATTATACACACGAAAATCAGAGAGTACAGCTACACGTATAATTCACACGAAAAACAGTGAGAACAGCTACATGCACGTATTATACACACGAAAATCAGGGAGTATAGCTACACGTATAATACACATTAAAATCAGGGAGAATAGCTACACGTATAAAACGCACGGAAATCAGGGAGTATAGCTACACGTATAATACACACGAAAATCAGGGAGTATAGCTACACGTATAATACACACGAAAATCAGGGAGTATAGCTACACATATAATACACACGAAAATCAGGGAGTATAGCTACACGTATAATACACATTAAAATCAGGGAGTATAGCTACACGTATAATACACACGAAAATCAGGGAGTATAGCTACAAATATAATACACACGGAAATCAGCGAGTATAGCAACACGTATTATACACACGGAAATCAGAGAGTACAGCTACACGCATAATACACACGAAAATCAGGGAGAACAGCTACACGCATAATACACAAGAAAATCAGGGAGAACAGCTACACGCATAATACACAAGAAAATCAGGGAGTACAGCTACACGTATTATACACACGAAAATCAGGGAGTATAGCTACACGTATTATACACACGGAAATCAGAGAGTATAGCTACGCGTATTATACACACGGAAATCAGGGAGTATAGCTACACGTATAATACACACAAAAATCAGGGAGTACAGCTACACGTATTATACACATGGAAATCAGGGAGTACAGCTACACGCATAATACACACGGAAATCAGAGAGTACAGCTACACGCATAATACACACGAAAATCAGATACTACAGCTATACGTATAATACACACGGAAATCAGAGAGTATAGCTACACGTATAATACACACGGAAATCAGAGAGTATAGCTACACGTATAATACACACGAAAAACAGAAGGTACATTTACTCGTATAATACACACGGAAATCAGAGAGTAAAGCTACACGCATAATACACACGAAAATCAGAAGGTACATTTACACGTATAATACACACGGAAATCAGAGAGTAAAGCTACACGTAAAATACACACGAAACATAGGGATCACAGCTACTCATACTAAGACAAGAGGGACACAAAATACACCTAAACTTGTCTTATAACGTAATAGATATACAGAGTGTGGTTACACACATAATACAAGAGAGATACAGAGTACAGTTACACATGTAACACAAGACAGATACAGAGTACAGTTACACACATAATACAAGAGAGATACATAGAACAGTTACACATATAATACAAGAGAGATACAGAGTACAGTTACACATATAACGTAATAGATATACAGAGTGTGGTTACACAAATAATACAAGAGATATACAGAGTACAGTTACACATGTAACACAAGAGAGATACAGAGTACAGTGTACACATATAACACAAGGGATATATACATTACATTTATACATTAAACACAAGAGAGTTACGGAGTGTAGTTACACATGTAGCACAAGGGATATATAAATTACATATACACATAAAACACAAGAGAGTTACAGAGTACAGTTACACATATAACACAAGAGAGATACATAGTGTAGTTACACAGATAACACAAGAGAGATACAGAGTGTAGTTACACATGTAGCACAAGAGAGATACAGATTGTATTTACACATATAACACAAGAGAGATACAAAGTGTAGTTACACATATAATACAAGAGAGATACAGATTGTAGTTACACACACAAGAGAGATACAAAGTATAGTTACACATATAACACAAGAGAGATACAGAGTGTAGTTAAACACACAAGAGAGATACAAAGTATAGTTACACATATAACACAAGAGAGATACAGAGTGTAGTTACACATGTAGCACAAGAGATACAGAGTGTATTTACACAGATAACACAAGAGAGATACAAAATGTAGTTACACAGATAACACAAGAGAGATACAGAGTGTAGTTACACATATAACACAAGAGAGATACAAAGTGTAGTTACACACACAAGAGAGATACAGAGTGTAGTTACACATATAACACAAGAGAGATACAAAGTGTAGTTACCCAGATAACACAAGAGAGATACAGAGTGTAGTTCACTTCACCTTTAGTAAATCACTTATCTCCTGACGGATAATGAGTGCTAGTGCTGAATTTTAAAGGCACATAACAAATTCACATCTATTGTTATTTTTCTAAATAGAAGTGATTTCTTATTTTGATAACAAATTGTGTAAAACTGAGGCACAAATGCAAAACTTAACTTTCAGATGCTTCCACTACCACAGAATGTTCGTAGCGTTTGAAAAAAGAGAGAAAAGAATTCTATATAATTAAATTGACATGCATGAACTCTTCTGCATTTTCTTGTCTATAATTAGATATTTTTGAACATTGCTTTATGAATCTTAAAGATGTTATTTTCATTCTTTTGATTATAAGATAAAATAGCGACTTAACACTGCTAGATCAATTTACAAATAAATTTCATCCACAAACCTTTATTCAACTTCGCTAGCCAATGATTACGAATCACTTCCTTTCAGTTCGCTTATCATATCAAACGTAGTGTAGCGAAACTTGGCTTGCGAAGATGAACTTTATTTGAAACCCACAATTTGTTCCGTGTTTAAAATGCAAAATATTATACAAAGTGTTCATTATACTTAACACACAGTAAGTATTTAGCCTGCAGTAATGGAATTAAAGAACGAAAGTTTTAACTTCTCAAAAATCGAACCGATTCCGTTCAAGTAAAAGGTAACAAAGTAACAAGTTGAGCTAAGATATTCATTTAATATAATTTCTTGTCCGTACCTGACCCATTTAGCTTTTGTTTTTTCACAACTCTTTTTGTCATATATGTACTTGATATCTTGAAGGTTCAACCATGTTGAACACAAGATCATTCGAATTCGTTCGTCGTTTCATAGTAAAAACAACGTGAAATTTCACGTGACGTGACGTCAATTGTGACGATATTACATGTTCATTTGCATAAATTTTCTCCAATGAACGTGTGATAAAAGTAATAAGAGGAAATAACTGAACAATCAAATGTGAATCAATACGCAAGTCACCTATTTAATTTAGATTACATTAAAATATTAAGACGCCTTCCTTGTGATAATCAGTTATCACTTGTCGTCAGCATGTATTAGTAACTGAACTGTCATTGATATTGTATCATATGCAAATAAACTGAACATGTTTCAATGTATAATTACGGCATTAACTCATTTATGTCCATCAAACACCTGTATTATAGACAATATTGTAAATTTACATGAACCTTAAATTTGACAGCTTAAAAACATGAGTCTGTTTAGTAATGCATACTGACGTCAGTGACGATATAAAAGAATGTCGATCGTAATACAATTTATTCGCCTATTTGAAACCTACCATTCGTTATAGGCATTTTTAGCAATAGGGGACATTTCTTCTTCAAAGTCTTCTTTCATTCGTCTTTTCTTTAGATATATAAATATAGCTATGACAATGATAGCTAGGCCAACTGCCACGCCAACTCCCACACCTATAAGTAAAGGTTTTACTGGACTTGACGGGACATTTGTCACATGTATCACATTCGGGATATCTGTTGTATTGGTCAGCACCGTAGTGTTTGGGGAGAAGCTTGTCCGTGTTACAGTAGGAATTCTATTATCCATTGTTGTAACGATTCCTTTACTTGTAGAGTTGTTTGACAAGTTAGTTGTAGTAAAGGTTGGTATTTTTGTTGTTGTTGTTGTTGTTGTTGTTGTTGTATACATAAGTTCTATAGTAGGTAGGAGTGTTTGTTGTGCTGTCGGTGTTAATGTAGTTGAGGTTGCCTTATATCGTGTTGAAGGGAATCTGGAAGTATTATTAGCTTGTGAAACCTTTGAAAAGGATCGTGTAATCGATGTCATTCTTGTGTCTCGTGATTTAGCCGTTGTTGTTCGCCTATTTTGTGACTTGGGAGTTGTGTTCACGTTAGGGATTATCTTTGTATATGTGGATGGGAGTAATTTAGGAGTGGTCTTTGCAGTTTTAGGTAATATGGGAGTTGTTTTTTCAGTAACGATTGACTTATAAGTTGTCTGTTTAGTTGCGAATGGTCCTGGAGTTCTCATTGCCGTAACGAGAGATTTAGGAGTTGTTATTGTAGTTGGGAGTGTTTTAAGAGTTTTCTTTTTAGTTGCAAGTGATTTAGGCGTTGTTTTTGCAGTTGGAAAAGATTTAGGAGTTATCTTTGCAGTTGTGGTTGATTTTGGATTTATTTTCGTGGGTGTGGTTGATTTAGGAGTTGATTTTGTGGATATGGTAGATTTAGGAGTTGTTTTTGTAGATGGGGCTGATTTAGGAGTTGTCGTCATATTAACAAATGATTTTGTAGTTTTAATCTGAATGTCTGTTTTGGTATCTGCAGAAGGCTTGGACGTTGCTTCTACAATAGTTGTCATTTTGTCGTCTGTTATGGCAGTCGTCGTCTGCCCGGGTATTCCAGTAGTGACACTCTGTACTGATACTTCAGCTGCTGGTGTCTGTGATGCTGATCTAGGTGTAACAGTTAATTGGGAAATAGAGACAGTTGTCGGTGATTGCGATATTGAAGTGGTTAGCACAGTCTGTGAGCCTGTTGGTGTAGTTCTCCGCGTTGATGTGTTCCATGATGTTTGTGCAATGCCTGTTGAAGGTCCGATTGCACTTGTTGGTGTTCTCATCGTTTGAGAAGAAGTTGTTAAAGGCGTTCCTGTGATCGATGACGAAGTGACCGTGGTTTCTTCAGATATCCTTGTAGTTCCTACCGACATATAAGTTTGGTTTTGCATCGAGTTTGTCGTGACTGATTCCGTCTGAAGTGCTATCGATACAGATGATAGGGTGACCAATTCTGTAGAAGTGGCGCCTTTGCCAGAAATCGTGGTTGTAATGTCTGATAATGGCGTAGATGTACTATCGGTCTGTTCTAACGTTGTTTGGCTGCTTGCAGCATCCGTTGTCAATGTTTTTGGCCCAAATGATGCCGTTGTAGTTGAAACATCACTCGACGATGTCCCTCCACTTAAAGGGGTGTCGGTCTGGATACTTATATCAGGTGATACTGAAGTCAATTCTCCATCTAAATATTGATATATAAGAGACATATATTCCTTGATTCATAACAATTTTAAGTAAAATACAATGACCATGCAAGAACATATACACTATAAGAAAATTGACTCCGAGCACAGAACTTAATTACTTAACGTTAAACTCCAATAAACAAAATGAATAAAATGATCATAAATAGAGCCTCAATGAAAACACAAGTCGTATATTAATTTGGCACAAGGGCTATCTAGGTTCTGACTTAGATATCTTACTTTAATTCTATTAATTAAAACTTTTGAATAAAATCAATCTCTTGGAACTCGACCTGTGTCTATGTGTCATGTTTGATAAGTTTCAGAGAGTAAGTTAAACGTTGTATTTATGTAGGAGCAGCTGACTGAAGGGGCCCAGAACAGTAATCAAAGAGGACCAGAAGCCCTTTTCAACAAAAGAGGGCGACAATGAGCATAAACAGATTTTAATTCAAATTTAGATCCATACGCCTGGCTGTCAATGACCTTGTTGCTAAATTATGTCAATAAAATAATGTTTACCAGCCTTGTAAAGTTGTAGTCTGGTTTGTTAGTCCATCTGGACCGAAGGTTCAAGGTCGACTTTTCTCATACAAATCCCGTCCGTCGTCCGGTCGTCCGTCCGTCGTCCGTCGTTAACTTTTGCTCTAAACGACATCTCCTCTGAAACTACTGGGCAGATTTCAACCAAATTTGGCAGGAAGCATCCTTAGGAAAAGGGGATTCAAGATTGTACAAATGAAGGACCTGACCCCCCAGGGGACAGGTGGGCGAGGCCAAAAGGGGTTAATTTGACAGTATGCCTTTTAACAGTCTTCTCCTACTACTGGGCAGATTTCAACCAGATGGACGTTAAGGCCCCATGGGCCTCTTGTTTTCACTTGTCCTGTTGTACAAGTACAGTGTTAAAGTAACTTGTTCGAACTCAATATTCCCTTGTCCGAATATTTTAATTAAAACTTAAATTAGATGAAATCTCAAGTAGCTTTATGTGTGTTTGTTATTCATATATGTTAACTTTATTAATTGTATTTATTAAGTAATTACATTTATATAACATTTTAAGATTTTAATCTACTTGCTGAAAGATAATTTCAGCACATAGTTAATGTTGACATGCTTGGTCAGCAAGTTCACTAAAAGCACGGCAGTATCGATTAAGTTATCAGAGAGCAGTCATGCTTTTCTTGCATATTAAATTTATGAAAAAATGAAGGACATTCCCTTTTCTTGCCATAAATTTTAGCTGTGCTTATCGTAAACCTAATCCATTTTGTTTTTGTTGGCGACATTTGTGAATCACAATCTATTAAACGCTTTAAAATATCCTTTGAAGTGAAAGCGCTTTGATGACGCTAAGCATTTCATTTGGAAGACATTATTTTGTACTTCTACATGATCAGTAGAGATAAAATAGAGTACAACAGCAGTGGCTTCGTGATTATTATTCAGATCTGTTTTAATGTTTTACAACAAGAAATGGGCTAAGATAATTTAATGTTGACTTTGACAATTGTTTTTATTTGCACTTCATAGTTTTTAACTTGTCCCTTCTGGCAAGTACGTAGTAACATGTACTTGTCCGACCTAATATTTAGCTGGTACTGGACAATCCGACAAACGTAATTGTCGAGCCCTGCTATGCATCCTACTGGAGGCAGGGTTGGTTATTTAGGGAGTCCAGGTGCAATTTTTGGGAGTAATATACACAGGATTTTGCGTCCGGTAAATACCCAAGCTAGTACATCCAATATATAAGAGATGTTACACTGTGGACTTCAATGACTTACTTTAATATCAATATGACAAAGTTCTCCATTCTCATGACCTGTGATGATAACGTCTTCATACATTCCCCACACAGCAGACGTAATCTTGGAATTAGGTATTGGTATAATATTGACAGGCTCCCCTGAAACAAGTGAGATATAAAGATAATACAGGAATTTAAAATGGCCACAGAATTGGCCATCTTGGAAACATCAGATGAAAAAGTCTTAATTTAGGAACATGCAAACATTATTATGTATTTAATGAAAGGTCTTTTCAAGTCTCCATCTTTAACATAGAAATAAAGAAAACAAAATGGTGTGAAACAAAACATTTGAGATGGTAACCAATGAACCACTAGAATAATCTTTCTTCGCTAAGATTTCAGTATGCCCAATTCCATGTACAACTGATCGAGTCTTACAGTCCAAAACCTTGTAAAAATTTATTTTTTTAATAAAAATAAACTTTTTAAGTATTAAACTAGAACACTGTATGTCGAACAGGGGACCGCCAAGATGGCCAAGAGTAAGGATGGCCTACTAAACTTAATCAAGTTTGAATTTTCTTTTTTAAAAACAATAATCTTTAAGATACTCAAAAGGCATACGGTAAAGAATATTTGGCTACAATTCAGAGCAAATATGACCATTGATTAGAAAGAAATGCTGATTACGGGAACTGTTGTTAAATAACCTCCACCTTACTAAATTTCGTCAAAAATTGATGGTGTTGTGAAGAAAAAATACTTAGACATTCAAAAGGCACATCTATATACCCTAAAGAATACTAAGCTAAAAATTGAGGTAAATTTGTTCAATGGTTACAGAGCAATACTGATTACGAGAACTGTTGTGTTATAACACCCCCCCCCCTTTCTAAATCTAGTCAAAAATTTAGTTTAAATTTAATTTTTGGTTTTAGACATTCAAAAGGCACATCTTCCTACCCTAAAGAAAGTTTTGCTACAATTTTAGGTAAATTTGTCCAATGGTTAATGAGAAATGCTGATTATAAGAAATGGTCACAGACGGACAGACAGAGGGATTACTAAAGGGCTCCAGCATTTCATGCGGGGCCCTAAAAATTAGATTCATGATAAGAAATTGAAAACGGTCCCCATTAACTTATTTAAAGGAATTTTTCAAGTCAAAGTGCTAACCATTTAAAATTCAAAGAAAATGTGAGTCCAATAGTGTTTGTAACATTTCCAGAGGCGAAATGATAACAAGATTTTCAAGATGACCCCTAGATCAGCCATCTTACTTACTCATATCATTTATATCATAGATGTGGATCTCGCATGGATGTCCCATGGTTTTGTCTGTTGTAAACATGATGTAGTTTCCGCTGTAGGAGAAGTTGCACGTTCTCACAGCTGTCTTTGTTTCCATACATGCCAGTTGTTTACCTGCAAATAAAACAAGACATAAAAGCAAAATGAACTAAGAGCCCTGAACTGTACCACATTTACTAGTGTTGGAACAAAATTCTCTGTGATTCGGTGAATTGCAATATGAAGCTAGGTATGATGCCATCGCATTACATGCAGGACTATCGATGGCTGGTAATCTAGAGTTACCTCAATTCAACATATTACCTTAGGTGAGGAAAGTAAAATTTTGACAACAATGATAAGTAAAATCATACTTTCTATTAATCTTAATACCATAAATATGGACTAGAATGTTTAGTATCTGTGTAACAAATAAACAGCGTTAGGTATGCTTATAGCTTACATTACAGAACGTACAGGGCCATTCAGAGCATGCATAATACAAGTTCACTTTAAAGCATGACGCCCACCAGAGGCAATTAAATATGCATCTTGCAAATATAAGTATCCGTGTAATACAATAAAATTGTAATCAGTGATACGTATCATGATATTGTGGTAATGTTGTGATATGTATCATGATACATTTCAACTTGAGAAACCCAGCTCTTATGATCATGGTATTATTCAATTTATTATTCACGTAAGGGCTGTTCCAAAATTAACCACATTGGAGGGGTAGGAGGCAGTTTTTCAGAGGCCCCACCACCCATCAAGTATTAAAACTGATTTAATACAAGGAATGGGAGGCAGGTCTGGATTAAACCCCACCACCCATAATATATTAATTCAGGTGCCACCCATATGGTTAATTCTGGAACCGCCCTTATGGGATTTAGATTTTTTTGGTCAATACTCAATAGAGGTATTAATTGGTTTTTAATTAAACAGATCATTCAATTTTCATCAGGTTTTGTTTCATTTTGACAGCCTACCTGTTTGACAATCCCATAATCTGCATGAGTTATCTGCACTTCCTGTCAGAACATAAGATGTGTCCCCTGAGGAATGGTTAAGGTTATTATATTTAATGACAAAATATGTGTACATGTATAATTTATGTAGTTCCATTAAAACTGAATTACCGTGTATTATTGGGTGTAAAATATTTCAAATAACCTTACTGTAATTAGTTTAGTATAATATGAATTCTGTATGAAACAGGTGTATACAGTAGAAATTATACATACCAAAGGCTGAAAATACCTGTAAAACATTACCTTAACAGTCTATATTTTCTCTCTTTTTGTTTCTATTTGGCAATATCTTGTGATAAACTGATTTCTCAATATATTCTAACAAAAGCCAAAACAAATGAACCCACTTTATTTTTTATAGTTTTTGTAATCTTAAAATACCAGTATATCTTTTTAATTTTAAGTCTACAAAAACTAAAAACTGTATGTGCATATATATTCCCATAAAAACCTCACTGTAAATTTCAAATTTCTTTATATTAAAACAAGCAAATGTTGCATATTCATTTGAAAAAAGTGACATGTGATTACATGATGTAGGGAATGTAATTCCTTGTTTATTTTGAGATCTTTTACAAGTGGCAAATGATGACACTGTGGAGGGGAGAAAACTCCTTGTTCATTTTGAGATCTTGTACATGTGACATGTGGGTACATAGTGCAGGGGAAATAATTCCTTGTTTATTTCGAGTTATTGTATAAGAGGCATGTGATAAGATTGTGGAGGGGAGAAAAATCCTTGTTTAATTTTGAGATCTTGTACAAGTGACATGTCATTTCATTGTGGAGGGGAGATAACTCTTTGTTTATATTGAAATTTTGAACAAGTGATATGTGATTATATTGTGGAGGGGAGATAACTCCTTGTTTATATTGAAATCTTGTACAAGTGACTTGAGATGACATTATAAACCTATAGGCAAGATAACTTCTTGGTTATCTTTTTAATGATAATATGAAAAAGAGAAAGCCTTGTAATGAGCAAAATGTGTGATTCATACAAAACAATTAAAAATAAATTAAATTGTAATATCATACATGTATATAGTTTGACCAAGAATAGATGTTGACATTTTGTTTTCTGTCAATGACTGTTAGTTTTACACAACCAATCAGCTATTGCTTTATGGTTCTTAGTTTTACTCAGCTATAAAATGGACAATTTGTACATCAGACTATTTACAGAAAACGGAAATCACACAAACAAATCAAGCGCCAACATCCATTAACTCATATTTACACATGAAAATGTGCAGTTCATAATGAATGAAAAGTTTACATAACTGAATACTTATTTTTGAATTATTTGTACTGTTGAAGAAGCATGCCAGGGACTGCTTTTTATCCTGAGTGATACATTCATTTGGTTTTTGCTTTTCAATGACGGCACATGCTTTGTTGTATATCTATTATTTCTTTATAAAAATTACAAATGAATCAAAGAAATTGACTGACAAAAAGAACTTCAAATTTTAGGAAACTGGAAAGGGCAATAATAACACATAAAACAAATTAAAATATTCGATTAATGTTAAAAAATGTGATTTCCTTTTGTGAAAACATCAGTTTTCAACAACTTTAAAAAGTATACATTGCTACCCCTGATATTCCATAAAAACAAGGAAAGTGCAGAATAGTTGACAAAGTAAACTGTAAATTTTCAGAACAGTATTTGTCAAGTTTTTTTTTTTTTTGATAGATCGATCAAGCAAACTTATGAAATCAACAAAATTATTAAATCAGTTTATTTTAAAAAGAAATGTTTATCAGTCTTAGATATCTCAACTTATACATGTATCTCTATATTTATGTAAATCCACAACATACATCATTTATATGGAACTGGGCAAGTATATGGATCATCTGCAAAAAGGCATGTTTGGGACGTCAACTCGGTACATTTGTATATCTTATAACTTTTTGATAACAATCATTTCTCTTGGAAACATGCATTGAATAACACATAGGTTGGACGGACGCATAACTCATGAATTAAGTTCATTTATGCTTTTTATCAAAGCATACTGTAATCGGTTGCAATAGGGAGAAGTCTATCGCAAATATATCTCTTGTCAGATGTCAGACCTTGTGTTGCTGTCTTATTGTGATAACGTCACAAGTCAAATACTGTCGCTTGATTGGTTACCTCCCCTGTTAAAGTCCCCATTTGCAATAGACCGACTGTCAACACTGCACTATTATACTTGTCTTTAATTCATAAAGGGGAAAGAGAATCGTAAGTTAAATTATTAATTCTTCAAAGCGAAGAACTGTATTTAGGACATATTGTACTGATGTTTGATGTCGGCCTTGATTTAATGTTTGCTGCAGTTCACATGTCATTCAGGCTACTGTTGAAGAGGTGAAAAGGTCACCCCCAGGATCATTGATTTAAAATTGATCAATCTGTCATCTCAAAACCACGATTCTACAATAAATCTAGCTTTTGCAGCTCGCTTTGCTAGTTATTATACCAATAATCATATTAAAAACATGTGTCAATACACAAAAATTTGTCAATAAAATTAAACCTTATACATTGTAGATACCTTATACATCAGTAAGTCACTTAACTCATTTATTACCAGCAATACACAGTTTGATTTTAAAGTTGTATCAAACAATCTTTAACCGAGTGTCATAAAGAGAAACTCGTGTAAAAGGATACAATTAACATCTAATGTCCAGACAGCTCCCGTGTGACCTTTAAAGGACCCTAATCTTTCACCATTGATGGAGAACCATACATTTGGGGAATTATCTTTTGCACTTGAAAATATCAAGTCACCTTCTCTGTTGTATTTGATCTGTGTGATAGATCGCTCGTGCCCATGAAGTAAAATTGGCTTCTACAAAAACAAAAAAGATTGATTAGTCAAACACAAAACTAGCAACTAATCTAGATCTTTAAAAGAGCGTAAAAACTTCCAGTTGCACACCAGATGAGACTATCAGTATCAGCTCAGCTGGTTTGTTTTAGCAGGAGCTTTCTATCACTGGTATAAATATATATGTCACGTGTCACGTAGTGTTTATCGATTTATTTATTTATCTTTTTTAAATTCATATTTTGCTTCATAACACATTTTAAAATAATTTCAATTCCTTTAAGGCCAATATATTAGAAATCTAACTTTCCCAAGACTAGAGCTGCATCAAAAACAGGTGGAAAAAAAATTAGGGAGAATTGGTGAGAAACAAAAAAAGTATGTCAACATATATAGAAGAATTTTTACCAAACGTCATAACAGTATATTGTGATGACATACTATTGTTTTTGTCACCTCATTCAACAATGTTGGCATTCTTGTGATATTAATGTAGAGATGATGTGTTAACTTAGATCTATATACTACGTTGGTATACAAAATTTTTGGTAATGCACACCAGATATAATGATCTTATAAAAGGATTATGAGGGAACTTGTACAGTCTGCAATGTTAGGCACTAGTCTGATGCCCATGACTAGTGAAATTTGATATGGACTATCTGGTAGTGAAATTTTCTTTAATTCTGCAATTTATTGTATAATAGAATGTATAATTTTGCTTTTTCGGACTTGTGCTGAAAAAACTTAAGGACACAGAGTGCTTGTACATAGGCTCTTTATCTTATAGTTGATTCTGTAAGCTAGAGTAATCTATATGCAATAGCATAACTTTTCATAAACGTAAAAAGTAAATTGCTTGTTTTTTTATTAGTTTCTAAATTAACATCAATATCCATCTGCTTTACGAGAAAATAAATATGTACATGTAAGCGAAAAATTTCATTTCAACTCATTGCCAAGTCGTATCACTTCCATCGTTTGCTATGTCTGACAGAATTTTGAGGTAAACAGGCTGCACTCTCTTGTTTGCAATGTCAAAATCATACAGTATGTAGTAGACTTCTCTCAGAAAAGGAATTAACCTAGATTTTACAAGTGTAATGGCGGTCTATGCAAGTTGAAAGTTAAAACGGATTTCAGAAAAGAAAGTTATGCACATGTAGTATTATTTTTTTATATAGAGATCTTTCTGAATATTTTACTGTCGTTCAAACTTTGGAGATGTTTATACCTGTCTTTTATTTAAAAGCTGGTGTTGGAGCACTAGTAAGCCAACTTTAAAATTAAGTGAAAAACCTCACCTGACGTGAAGCTCTCACATAATCAAAACATGCCTTGGAAATTGTCTTAAAGATGACTCTCAAACATTATAATGAAAGTTCTACCTTTGATTACCAATTTTTTGCGTAAGATAAATTTTATGGTAAAACTGTTGACTAGTCAAGTGAGTCCACTCACAGGCGCTTGAAGTTCTATCAATCAATAAATCATGTTGACAAGGTCTTGTTTACTACAGTGCAGTCGTAATGTACATTTTGTATGGGTGATCATACAGTACTCTACACCAGCAAAAAAACACTAATATTGCTGGAGGAAACGCCGACAATTGCTGGAAGAAAATACACTCTGGTCTAACTCTTTGATGTACCAACATACGACAGACACTCTAAAACAGAGTGTTTAGATTAACTCTGCCGAAGGCGCCCGTCTCTTGGCAGCAGGTGGTCAGGAACTCATGCTGTGGCAGACTGCCCCCTACGACCTCAAAAATTAACCTGCTATATCAAATTGTGAAGATATGCCTATAATGTGTGTATGAAGTACATGTAGCTGTAAAGTGTAACTATAACAACTAAATTTGTGTAAAATAAATATTTAATAAAATTTCTTTATGTTGATGTTTTTAATGACAACGTGACAGTAGAATGAGTTGTTACGGAAGATAAAGTCACAGGACAAAATCAAAATTCACAAAGATGAACAGAATACTTTTAATAGGTCTACTCAATACACAAGAGGCCCATTTGGCCTTAATGTCCATCTGGTTTAAATGGGCCTATATGTAAATTGTTGTCATTTGAAAAGTTGGTTCTTCATGCCCTAAATTTACTTTAAACCAAAGCATTAAGCACAAGACCTTCTAGTTTAAAAGAAGATTTTTAACATTTTATCAAATTTTCCCCATTTGGGCCCTACAGTGACCCTCCCTGGGTTATGAGCCCCATCATTTGAACAAATCTGAATTTTTTTCGGACATGGTCGTCTCGGAGTGAATACAAAAATAAATAAAAAATCAAACAAAAATATGGTGTTTGTTTTATTTATTTACACTATTTTTTTATGTATGCTTTGGTGTAATCATATACATTTTAATCCACACAGAAACAAAGTTTATAGCATTGTTTTTCATCTAGATCGCAACATACAGATATAAAGCTTTCAGTTTCCCGTTTTATTTTCAGCGACTGGGTTCAACCAAATACAGCAAAGAGATTTATTCACTCCGAGATGACCATTGCCAAAAACCCTGGAATTGTTTTCTGTACATGGTGAAGACATTTCGAAGAGCTGTTACACTGTTAATTAAATACATGCCAGTAGATATTCCGGTTTCGAATTATATATAGGTTTCTGTTGAATTGGCTTAGTGAGATCGACATCTTACAAGAAATTGAACCAGAGTATGAAAATGCAGAATCAAAATAAGCGCCTTCTGTTTATTAGGATACGTTGTCGACCCTGTGCAATGTTGGGAAGGGGTTATTAATTGAAACAAGTGCCTGTGTCAAAAAGGCAAAATCTTACCGGTGACAAATTTTCTCTACAATCACTTAGAGACGTGTGATAGAGTTTACTCTTCACTACAGTTATTATTATCTTTTAGGCAGAATGCCAGTGGCCCAGAAACTGAGAAAGCTTTCAGACTCCCAGTCACTCACCGAGTCAGGACTGGCTGTACACTATAGTTACAATATAGTACATTCAATAAAAGTAACATCAACCATTAAATATATATATAGTTTTAGAAAAAAAGAAGTAATTCAATCGTGAGTCTATTCTACGTCCCTTGACTTATCAAGAGAGCTTACCATATTTCTATTTTATTTCTGTTGATGCGGCCATGCACACCGGAAAAGAAAATACAGTATGCACGTTGCGCAGGCGTGCCGCTGTATGTTCTTGAAAATATTAATTATAGACTGGTTACCATTCCTGGTATTAATTATAGCTACACGAAATGAATAGGCCTGTATCCGTTTATTAAATGCGATCAGAAATTCTAAGATAAATCATTTGCAAAAAGATAAATATTTGTTATATTCAGTACCCATCAGTTAATTTATGGGAATCCATTGCTGGTACATAAGCGACACAAAAAACCAGTCTACTATTGTCAAGGGCGAATACTCCAATGAAGAACAGTCACTGAAACATGGGAATAGCGCAAGGAACAGAGTTTTATCGTCGATGGCAGGATCCCGAAGTTGCCCCAGACTGGGATGCACCTCCAAAATATGATCCCATGATAGGATTTGAAAAAGGAAGAAAGGAAAGGGGTAGGTCCAAGTCATATATCGGTAACAAATGATATTTTTGAGGTTGTCTCCCTTTTATATAGATATCATAATATACCAAAAAACCATCCAGGCGTTTATACTGCATGTATTTGTGTTAATTCTCATGCTAAACCGCCAACCCTCCGTGGATAAGCCTATTTTTCTATATAAACAAACTTATTACACTTTTAAGTGGTGAGCCCATTGTGGCTGGAATTCCTTCAAGATTCAAGAACTTAGAAGCAATAATCAAGAGGTCAATAATGTAATTTTGTTTTGTTGTTGTATATCAATATCTTTAAATTAGTCCTATAGCATCAGACTCTGCAGTTTGTTTTTTGAATGGACGTAGAGTATATAGTAGCCGTACTCACACGAATGGTGCATTACATAATATAAATAATACATGTACATGTATTGCATCAAATTATTATCCTTTACAGAATCTTGCCATTTTGAATGTTTTCAACAGCAACAAAATATGCAGTAACTATATAATTGACTTTTTCCAAATGTAGTAATTGTTTATTTTCCCCTTCAGTTATGATAGCTACAGTAGGAGAAATGGACAATGCGAAGTTGTCAGCGGTAGAAAGGGATTATTGTGCTCACAAGCTTATTAAACTCAGAAAGTGTATGCATTTGAACACACCATATCATTGGTATTGTAATCATGAAAAACATGATTATCAGTCCTGTGAACACGAGGAGTAAGTATTATTATTAAAATAATATAAATAATACATGTATATAATGTCATCACTGTAAAATATGAATATCTGGTTTGTGAATATGAGGAGTAAGTATATGAATATATATAAATACATATGCATGTACATAATGTCATCACTGTAAAATATGAATATATGGTTTGTGAATATGAGGAGTAAGTATAAATATAAAAATAGCATATGATGTTAATGTGTATTTTACTATATTGACTGTTCCAGCAATGATATCTCATTTACATTTAGGTTTAAGTTATAAGGTATTTTCACATTACAGTTTAGTTTTAGTGAGATATTATATCATGACAGTTCTATTAGTTTAAGATATTTTCACATTAAGTTTAAATGCGATATATATATGTTGTCATGATACAGTTAAGTTTAAATAGAGAAATGTTTTATTACAGTTACACTTTGAGAGTGATGGAATATGAAAGAGAAAAGAGACTTATGATGAGAGACAAAAGAAAGGCACTTTTACTCAAAGAGGAAAGTGGAATGGGTCAATGAAGATTATGCCAAGCTATAAATAATTATAGACAATTTGATCGTTATTCACAACATGAAATATAACTTGTTTTTCTTAGTTACACAATTCAACTGACAATAAAGCATTGAATTAACAACACTTCATCCCTTTAGTCAGTAGCTGAGCTTTGCTCAGTTGAGCAATTCTGATCATACTTTGTTTGGGTCTGTTATCTCGTCTATAATTTGTCCGTAAACTCCCTTTTAAAGCCTCAGGCACATGTACAATTGATCGTATGATTTGGTGGTAATTTGGCTGAGGTACAACCAATCTTCATTTGCGATCTCTTACTGAGATTGCTCTTAAAAGTCTTGGTAGGTCATCATATGACTGGTGGTTTGCGTGGTCATGTGACTAGTGATGGTGATCAGCGACTGATCGCATGATCAATTGTGGTGACCTGCAACTACTTGCATGATCAATCATAGCCAACTAATCACATACATGTATAAAGCCCTAGTCACACCAGGCCTGCTACAAGGTAACAACCCAGCTGCAAATGAAAAATGTTGGAATTGCAGGCAAGTCCTGTCCGTCGTCAACTTTTTACATTTTCAACTTTTCTCCCTATAACCACTAGACCAATTTCATCCAAACTTGGTAGGAAGTATCCCTAGGGGAAGGGAATTCAGATTTGTTCAAATGAAGGGGCTGGGCCCCCAGGGGGCACCAAAAGGGGGAAAATTTGTCAAAACTTCAAAAATCTTCTTCTAATAAACTAGAAGGCCTAGAGCTTAATGTTTTGG
>JAUMGZ010081785.1:0-18162 GCA_032359645.1 Pododesmus macrochisma | reverse complement strand
GTTCCAAAAGTAGAATAATTTAGAATGATTAAAATATTTATTAAAAATGTTGAAGTAACTTTTATGTCTAATTTCCTACTATAACACTTGTTATATAGTTCCTTCAGTTCATATTGTTACCTCAGTAAAGCTATACCAAAGACTTGGAGGAGATAGAGAATAATATAGACTTGTGATTACTGTACTTTCAGATGATCTCATCATTTGTGACCTACCAATAAAAGTAATCAAAATAGACGAGTTCTTATCTAAAAATCTATGAAATAGTAGATCTATTCCAATTTTTTTTTTAAAATGTTATCTGATTCTATAAATATTATTGTCTGCTCGAAATAATGGCTATATTATCATGTTCGATTGTGTAGTTACTAATTGTTGCGACCGAACTTGAAAATATCTCAATGCAGCTTTTATATAAAAATCTAATTATCTAAATCTATTCCTTTTTTGTTTGTGTAATATAAAAATATTATTATCTAAATCTATTCCTTGTTTGTTTGTGTAATATAGAAATATAATTATCTAAATCTATTCCTTTTTTGTTTTTGTTTAAAATGCGGGAAGTTCATTTTCTTATTTCAGAAAATTAATTCCTAATATCTAGACCTATATACAAATATATATTTTTATCCATTTTGATCCTCGGATCTTAAAGTTAATGTGTTAGGCTTCAATGACATATTTTTAAAATGAAACATTGATTAATACCAATATCACGAAAGGCAAAATTAAAGTTGAAGAAGATCAGTGCAAATTTATTTATTTAGTCTAACAATACTATGGGACGGGAGGCAACTCGTATTTATGAAAGGAAGAAATCTTAAAATAGTCATTTCCGGTTATTACACTTACATTTCCGGTTTTGAAGTTATTGGGGTTGTGAACGTTTCCGCCTCAGTTTTTTGTAAGAAATATGTTATATTTGCGGTAGATATTATCTAGGATTCAGCCGCTCAGACACAGCAACATGGCTGAAGCAGGCAGTGAAGTGACACGAGACACAATGCCGAGAAAAGGCAGCGTCCAGAAAGGTGAGTACCTTGGCATCTTGTCTGAAAGTGATAATGTTAAAATGTCAATTTTTGACATTGTTTTGATTTGGGTCTGCTTAGAAAAATCTAGATGTTGACCAATCAAAACTGTACATACTGCTTCGTAATTAAGTACTGAATGCGGTTTTTGGTACAGTGTTATAAAGAATGTGCGCAGGTCTTAAAAAAAGAATGTACACTAAAAATGAAAAGTTTATTTTTCTCGGTTTTATTGACACTTTCAACGTGTATTGCTAGTTAGTGACTTGAGAGTATTTGCTCACTGGATATGATTTTTGGCATCAGGGGCGAAAGTATTGATAAAACTTGCTGACCAGAGAAGACCGGTATCAGGTCATTTAGGCACTTTGATTTAGATCGTTTCGGCACCTTGTACATTCAAACCATTTGGCATGTCTTTGGCTTATTCCGTAACTCATTACAGTTACTGTATATTACCATTAAAACATGAAAAGTCTTCTCACTAAAATCATTTGCCTGATCTTTACTTTCATAAATTTCATAGGTGCCAAAACATCTTTAATAGGTGCCAAAACGACCAAGTGCCCAAATGACAAGGTGCCCAAATGACTATGATTCAGAAGACCATAGACTCTTGGGCACCTTTAGAAAACGTGGGAACAAGTTTAATAAAAGAATAATATTATAAATTGAATACACCAGGCCTTAAAAACAACATAACTATTTAGCGACTTGAGATTGTCCAGGGCCTCTTGGGGTAAACTATTGAGAAAAGTTGCTGACTTGAGAGAACTGGAGTCTCCTAGCCGATACATACATGTATTGGAATATGTTGTCCAAATTTGAAGAAAACATGTGTCAACCTCTCAGAACACGAACACGCATAGCAGCATTTTCGGCCTCTTTTGAAAGATTTTAAGTATATACATGTATTGAAACCAATAAAGACAAGCTTAAGTTTACATAGCTTTTATTATATAGATCATTGTTGCAGATGAAGTTGCCTTCACATGTTTGTCAGATTTAGCCAGTGTGGGAAACTAACTTCTAGGTTCTTGTAGACAATGGGGCCACAACCAATTTACTTCATGTGGCCGTATTCAAGATCATGTAGACCCCATTATTTTTTCAACATATTTTTCTGTATATTGTTAAAGCAATCTGAAATCGATTACCTTTGAAAATTTATTAATGTTTGAAGTTTTATTTTTCACACTTTGCAATTGGTTGATGTTTTTTGGGATAAATTTGTATCATAAGTTTTGTTCATCATCCATTCATATTCAGACTCCGCGTCAGAGTCTTCTATATAGTCAACATCATTATATTAAGATTCCTCCTTTTTTCAGCTATTGTAACTACTCCAACAGTTGATTCAAAATAAATGTTTGCAATACTCAGTTCATACATATTTTAAAATGTTGCAAATTTATGTTTTGGGTTTTTCACTGTATGTCCTACTTTAAATGCGAAGACTGGTGTACCTCATTGGCATTTCCGTGTCAACATTCTGATCATTTGATTGCATGTAAGCTTATTTGTGGAAGCATCAGAGGTAGTTTCATCAACAGCTTTTGAATCTGACGTTTCAATATCATTATTATCATGATTGACAATAGAAAATATTGGTTTGTCCCTTTAGAAGCCCTTTCTTGACTTCGGTGGCATATGACAAAAACAATGAAACACTAGTACTAAATGCCCAAAACAAAACTCAAACCCAAACGAAACCAACCATATCAGTCAAAACAAATGAACAATGCCATTATAATTTTTTTTATTTAAAAATTATTTTTCACTCATCGCGTTTAATTTCGTTAGTAATTTGTCAATATAGAATAGAGATAAATTATTTCTAACAGGAAAAGATAAATTATTTTAATAGATTAGAGCCTAAAGGTATAGACCTAATTGAATTGGGGAAAGGCTATTTTGGTTATTAGTTTAACCAAGATAATTGGAACTTCTCGGGCGCAACCATGCAGGTCTCGATATTTAAGCAAGAGAAAAAGACGTGCAGAGAAAAAGCAATGCACAGCACTGTTGGGCAGACTGGTGAAACAATGATATGCGCCACTTTTAAAGAAAATGCTCCTATTGCGCATGGCACATTGGTTTTCCAATCACTGAGATCTATAGACTTTCTTCTGTAATTTTTCTTAAATATTAAGGATGCAATTTTCAGGGCAACAAAATTTCATGTAGGCAATCGTGCTACAACTTTTTACAATCATGTAGACCGCTGGCATTTCATGTGGCCTTGGGCTATCGGTCTACCGCTAATTTCCCACACAGTTAAGCATGTCATATTAGGTCATTTCTAGCTCACTAACTGATGCTAATACTACAATTAAACATTTTGCAAAATGCCTCATTGATACTTTTATCACTGGCCATCACCCAATTCCTGAGACAAGGAAAAGGTGATGAAAGGCCGTAACTTGGAAAATGTCATCAATTATTAAACTGACGTCAGAGACTGATTCAGGTATCTTGTTAGAAATCCTTTGAAAATATTTTATTTACAATTATTTTGACCTCAAATTTGTTCCCTAAAAACTTTCATCTTATTTCTACAACTGTATGAATTTTAATATTTGTATCTAAAAGCAAACAAAAGTTATTGATGTATGAAAGTGTTACCTTTCTTTTCGGACACCCTGTATATATTTATATATATAATTATATATCTAACTTTGAATATAAAAGACTAAACGTGTGTAAAGACAATGTTATAAATTGGACATTACATACTTGGAATAGCGGTGTCTAATGTACCCTTTGAGATTGTAATACTACATATTGTAATAATAAAATACATACATCTACAACAGGGTCATATTTTAGAATCCTATACCTTATAAAAGAAATATGTAATGTTATTGGAGAATGAAACAGTTAATAATTTTTGTATTAACCAATTCATTTTTTTCACAATTATTATTTTAGGTATAACCAGCACGAATATTTGACATACCTGTGAGGGCGACATTGCATATTATCACCCCATGAAAACCTCTATCAGCCTTGACCGTACCTCAGTCGACTGGTTTCCTGAGTGGGACAATATGTGATGTCATTTATTTAACATAACATTTTCAGCATAGAAAGTATAACTTACAGTCGTGCTGCTGATTTCTAGAGAGTTGTATCATTTCCTGCATAAACTTCATCCCATCTTCTGCATAAGTTGCTGACACCGCCTGAAATACCAACACAAGTTCCCTTACTGATAGGACTACACTAAAACTGGTTCAATTAGGGGGCATACTACTAAATTCACTTAATAAAATGTAGGATTAGACAAATAGGGATCTGAATATCTATATAGTTGAATTTTTTTGGTTTTCTTTTTGTTTACTGTTTTCTTTTAAGTCAACGTTGGTTATACATGCTGAGAGTAAGGAAATCTTCATATCTCCTTCCAGTCATGGCAATACATATTATGAATATATTATAAAACTGAATTCAAAGTAATGAACATAAAAGAAATGACTAGAAAAAAATAAACAATTGCATCCAGAACTATCCCCTGTAAAAGATGAATAACTTGAAAGGAGTTCCAAATAAGAGAAACCCATGTTTCATTACCCTATCATGTGACATTTTCTAACCTATCAGTACTGCTGTTGTGTCCAGGAGTCATAATAACACATGAAATTAATGCAGAACTCTTACATTTATGTCTATATTTAACTTAACACAACATCTCTAGTAATGTTCAAGATAACAAGAACAATTAATACAGGTGTTGATCAAGGGAGAATGTCACCACAAATGTCAAACATCTTTATGAAGAAACGGTTGCTAGGTAAAGGTAGTAGATATATAAAGGTGATCCCCCTAAAGCAGAATTGAATGCAATGTCAAATTAAGTCAAGTTCAAAAGTTCAGATATTTATCTTTGATTTAAAGTTAGACCTACATCAGATGCTGAGTGAAGGAGTTGTATCCTGCCGTCTGCCATGGTGGCAATCCGAATCCCCATGTTGTGTAGCATTTCCAACTGGCCCTTGTTACCAGCAATAAAATCTGCTGCCTTCAGACGAGGTCTGTTTTCATTTACACAGGATGAACCTCTACACACAAAAACAGAATCATGGTTAAAATTAGCTACATGTATAGAAATTGATCCATTATGCATAAATTTGGCTTAGGGCTGTTCCAAAATTAAGCATATCTGGATTAACCCAACCACCCATGATATATTTATTACAGGTGCCTCCCACCCCTCCAATATGATTAATTTTGGAACAGCCCTATACAGTGATGTAACCACAGTGATGTATTAATAACAGGTGCCTCCCACCCCTCCAATAGTATTAATTTTGGAACAGCCCTTAGTTTTTTATGAATTTGTTTAATTGACCCATTTAAGATGTCTGAATATGGATTATTTTTCTGGTCTTAAGGACTAAAAATTTCATTGTCTTCCTATGTGTAAACAATCGATGTTTACCACATTTGTTCTGATGAATTCATTCATTTGACACATGTGTAAAACATGGATAAATTTTGGTTGGGTCGCTATTCATCTGGTTTAATAAACAGAGATTATACACAAACATTTAGTACCTTTTAAACTTGTGTGGTCTTCGTGTAACAATAAAATGGGTAATTTACTTAATCACTGAATACAGGTAAGGCCATTCCAAGTTTTTTCTATGTTAATCGTCTCCGGGCATGTAGGTTTTCATGTTGAATATGAAAAACAAACACAAAGCTACCAACGTATTTTCCCAGAAAAAATGCAGAAACCATTTCCATGTTACGTAAAATATTTCAGTTAGTGTTTTAGATGTATCATTAACAATGCATAGTGTTTTTGTTCTTATTTGTTCTTCAAATGTTCATAAATTGCAATTTCCTGTCAAAATTTGTGTTTGTTTTTTTTTTGTGTTTTTTTACCTGATAGCTAGGTAGGTTTTTGAAAACAAGGTGGATGCTAAACAGAGAAAAAACTTGGAATGGCCTAAAGCGAATTTTGACCAAAGAAATGATTTGAATACTATGTTTACAAACTTAGTTTTATATAATACACATGAAAATTTGAAATTTGAATTCAAAGAATGTTTGTTCTGCGTCTTGTTTATGCGTTAATTCTTTTAGATTGGCTCTAGATCTAAACTAGTCAAAGCTACTTCTGAAAATGAATTAATCCCTTTATATAAGGACTTTCTTGTTCAAAGTAATCCGGGAATAACATGAATCAAATTGATGTTGTTATTCAAATTGTATTTCAAACTTTTGATGATAACATAACAATTATTCAAAACTTCAGTTTTACTTTTATGCTAAACTGCAGTTTGGGATTTAAAACATTTTTCACTGTGTTTCTTTAGTATCTAAAATTTTTACTGGGTCAAAAAAGTTTTTTTTAAGACAAAGAAATAGTTAAATGTGTTACTACTAAAGGCGAGAAGAGTACTAAGGGAGGTCAGAAGGGTATGTTATAATGCATATGATGTAAGACAGGAGTACTGACTTTAATGATTCTTGTTTTTTTATTAAATTTTTAAATGTATGTCTATACTTAAAGAATTCTAGTCTCATACAGGAAGTGGGAAGGTTGAGGCCTCATTAACCAGTTTAACCACACCGCCTTGTTTCGTGCTGGGTGACCGTCCTAAGTTGGTCCGCATGGATTACTAGTCTTTAGGATTGATTTGCTGTATATTTAATTCCTTACACTCTAGTGCTTAATTGTTTAATGCAGCTATTATTTGTTTGTCAGTGTCTCTCGTTCTGTTGATTCCACTCGTCCAGTTTTTTGTGTGAGAGTACTAAACTGAGGGTATGCACCTTAAAATAAAGGATAGGTATAACATTCTTTAGAATTTATACACATAAACTTACTGCTGCTCCCTTGGTGTGACTTTATCTACCATACTCTGTATACTGTTACGTAGATTGTACACATAGCTATTGGCTCCCTGGTGTAGGTACATGAGGTTAGGACACGAATTATCTCTACTCTCGTCTCCCACGTAAGGCCGCACCATACTCTTAAACTCATCACTGTACTCATCCATCTCTTCAAACTCATCACTGTACTCATCCATCCCTTCATACACCTCCCTTCTCACCTTGAAACAAAACAAGATCTTATAAGATAACTGCCTTCAAAGCATATTGTACAAGTAACTCAATAACACTGACAATTTTAATGACATTTTTTGTTACTTACTTTTATTTATGATGTAGCCCCTTTTGATTGATTTGTTAAATATGTTGGGTTGATTTCCTATTTATTTCTGGTCAACATATCTCTTGACAATAAATTCCCAATTTAATTTGGTCAACTTTTGAGTTATTGTTGGTCAAGATATCTCTGACAGTGGATTAGCAATTCATTTTTGTAGACTTTTTAGCAATTTTTGTTGAAGTCTGACCTACTTTTGATTGACTCACCTTTGACAATTTTTCGGAAGCATTGTACATTGATAAAGTAAGAGGAAGTAGATGAGCCTCTGTTGTGAAGATGTAATCATCAATGTCAATCACTAAATCTGACTTATCACTAAACAGAAGGTACAAGTACTTAAACGTCTCCGCTAAAACGAAGGAATCCATTCTACAAAGACAAGATTATAAACATTTACAAGTACTCAAACGTCTCCGCTAAAACAAAGGAATCCATTCTACAAAGACAAGATTATAAACATTTACATACAAACAGTTCCAGTAAACAAATGAGTCCATTCAACAAAGAAAAGAATTTAAACTTTTACAAACACTTTAACATTTCTGTTATAGCAAATGAACCCACTCCAAAAGAGATCACAAATCAATGTTTTGATCCAAAAGAATTCTTAAGATATAGGAGTACAACTCACTGATCCTCGTGGATGCCTGTTGTGACGTCTTTTATTGCAGCAAACCCACACGGAACTCTAGCATGTACATCCAGATTGTGTAGAACTTCTTTTCCAACTCTGAGGTAGTGAGGATCCCCTGTAGCCTAAAACAAATTGTTTTTCCAGTCAACATCTTCTTTCAGTGTTACATTTTACAAAAGATGCAATGTCATTTAAAAAGTATTTACAAAACATAAAAGCATAGAATGCACCAAAAATGAGTAAGGAATGTTACAGATTAAACCACATGGGAGGAATGGGAGGCACCTGCATTAATATATTATGGGTGGTGGGTTTAATCCAGATCTACCTACCATTCCTTACATGAAATCAGTTTTAATATTTGATGTGAGGTGGCGCCTCTGAAAAGTTGCCTCCCACCTCTCCCACGAGGTTAATTCTGGAACAGCCCTTATCTCAATTCAATAAAGTCGGCTTAAACTACTTAATAATTTGTTTACGTAAGTTATTCATAATAGAATTTACAAAAAAAATTATGGGATTAAATGCTTGTAGTTCATTGGTTTTGAAGGGATGAGTAAATGAAAGTTGTATGAAACACCTAGAGTATTCATTAAAACTTTCTTACCATTAAAAGACACCTTTATCAAAGTGGTCAGTATTTTTCAGTCATAACACCTATTTAGTGTTCTGTTAAAATACTGACCAATTTATTATTATTGGTAAACCTGTCTGTTTATTGATGTCAATTTGTCTGTTAATTGATGTCAAAATGTTGTTTCAAAATTTCTATTTCTTTTAAAATCAACTTTTATCATCACTCTGTGAAGTTGGTTTACTTTTTATTCTTATTTAGTATGTTGATCCAGTATGGTCTTTTGTGTTTTTATTTCTAACATTATCTTGATGGTGGCCAACACTTATTTGATAACCTATTAAAAGATGCTGAATAGCTAACTGAAAAACCTCATAAAATTTCTACCAATGATTACCAACCTTGTACAGGAAGTATGTGGACTCTACAAACTCTGGTCTCAATGGATGTTGCCCCCAATGGACACGGAAGTCTGTAGTGAAAGCCTGAAAATACAAGTATACTAAAGTTAAAACAAGCAATGCAGTAAGACAAACACCCGATTTAAATATCAAAGTTCTTAATTTAATATATGCCCTGTTGCAAATTCTATTTCCCACAGGTTTGAAGAAAAAGTGTTATTTTGCAGATTACAGAATGCAGTGTTTTAGATTTACAATGCAAAACAGCATTCCTGTGAAACATATGAACTGTTTTATTTTGGAACTCATTAAGAGAAGAGAACAGATGTCAACATTTACTTTTTTGCACCTTGTTGAATAGCAATGCGCAATACTCAATGATAAAGCAGAAAACAATCATTTTCCTAAAGAACAAGACAAGTTACTTTGTTGTCTGATTTTATGTATATAAACCAATCTGAGATCTTTTAATGTCATTTCTTCATTAACAGAAAGGGTCATAGTGGACTGACATTTAAGATATGGTTTGTTTCAATCATACTATAGAATTTGACGAAGATCTTGTGGATATACAGCAACAAAACTGTTTTAATACGCAAATTCTGATGAAACATTTCTATATTAAAAGAATAAGCCAGATTTCTATTGTCACAATCAAAGGGACATAACTCTTCTCAAAATAATTGTCTAATAATGGTCATAACCTTTCATATTAAAATAACACAGAACTGTACAGTTAAATCTGGTGGAAATGTGATTAAAATTTCCATGTTGTGGAGGGGAGACTCCGTCAAATATGCTACGTTAGCTGAAATGTTATTTTAAATGGTCAAATCTTAACGATAGGGATAACAAGACAGAAAACACAGATGACATCATTATGGATGTATCAACACTCCGATAGCTGTACTTAATAGAAAATGAATGGAAGAAAGACAAAGGACGAAGACTGATACAGACAGAAATATATATCAGTCAAATTTAAAGCTGTTAGTTTGGCAAATAATTAAATACTTGGTTCTCAAACCCTCCCTCATCTATTTTAAAGCCCCAATAAGCCCATCATGACTCTTTTTTATCGACATATTTTTCGTTTTCTGTTGCAATAAATATATTTAATATCTTAATTTCCTTACAAGTGTTATTTTAAATTACAAGACAAACTAGAAATACACAATTATGGTCAAAATTATTTAAAATACATCATAGTTTCACAGTTTTTCCTTCGAAACATTTGTCATCTCAAATAAAATGATAAAAAAATGCTTCACTGTCTCATCTAAATGAACAAAAAGTGGCCTGAGAACCAAGTAATTAATTTTGTATGGCCTTAGATCCTAGATGACTGAAGGTTACCTCTGGTAGGAAGTTATGTCTCTGTATAATCTGGTACAGCATTTCATGTGTTTCCATGGCAGGTTTCAAATCACCCTTCAGAACCTGATAATACAAGAAATAGATCAGTTTGGAAACACCAACCACAGAATTAAATCACTTCACCAATTAATATGATGCCAATTAAATCACTTCACAAATTAATATGATGCCAATTAAATCACTTTACCAATTAATAAACAGTTTATGATGCCAATTAAATCACTTCACCAATTAATAAACAGTTTATAATGCCAATTAAATCACTTCACCAATTAATAAACCTTTTATCATGCCAATTATTTTAAAAACGAAATGAGGGTGGCAAGGTTTTTCTTCTTCAATTTTTATCTCCCCAAAAAATGATAAGTTGTTTATTTCAGCGAATACATATTTTGAAAAAGTTTCACAGATTAATTGTGTTTAAGATTGTTCATGATTAAATATTTTGCATGTAGAGAGTTGACTTCAACATTAAATTAAATATTGAAGGCAATGGGTCCCTCAAAACTTGACACAAAAAAGACCCCAAAACAAGGAAATTTTGGCGTTTTTTTTGTTTTGATTTTATGAATACAGGAAATGTTGGACCTAAATTCAGATACTGCAGGACCTGGTAAACTAACACTTTATTGGCCTTACCTGCAACCCTGGCCAAAATGCTAGTAATGAATCCATGAAGTTACGTGATGCTGACTGGGGCTTGTGCATGTGTACGTCCACCAGCATGGGGCCCTGACTAACATACTTCATCACCGCATCATAATGCTGCAAAAAAATAAGAAACAGAAAACTATGATCACAACAAGAACCCATTAAGAAACATGACATTTAACATTGATAAGTCATACAGTCAAACCTGTCTTTGCATTAAAAGTGAAGAAATTTACATGAAAACTGTTTTCCATTATTTTCAAATTGTTTGCTGTTTTCAATGTTGGATGAAATCTTCAAATAACACAACAAACGAAAAATAAAACAACAAATAAATCTTGAAAATTTTTAGTTCGAGGAAAACGTGAAACTGCAATTTTATGACAAAAAAAACAAGAATTTTTTAACTAAATAATAAACTAAAAAATAAAAGACACTTGATTACAGTAACTGAAGTGAGTTACTTACCCTGTTAAATCTTTGTAGATATGTTTCATCCCCGAGCAGTATGTAAGCCTTCAGGACGTACTCATAGTACGAGTCTATACCAGCTCCTACACCACTTTCTAGTATAATAGGCAGAGTTTTATATTTATATACCTAACAAAATTAATAACAACCAATATTAAATTTCTTATTAAAATTTACGCTTCAATCAAAATACATTATTTCACTAAAAGTTCGAAGCAGACATTCAATCTATGTAAACTTATTTCACTTCGTTTATTTCTACATTTTCATTTATTTGTAAATTTGATTAAATTCTACTTTTAACAAAAATGGTGTATTCGAAAGGTTAAAGAGTTATCCCCCTTCACCATATTGTTGATTTGAAATATGTCTAAAAATATGACACTAGGTTAAATGAAAATACCAGCAAATCTACCACAGAAAAACACATATATCAAATTCCCAACGGCGTAAGTAATATTAAAGATAGGTGATACACAAATCCCAAGTTAACATGCAGGATAAAATAGTGTGTCATTCATTCGTTAAAAAATTAAATCTTAGTGAAAGTTCATTTCAGAGATGAACTGACACGCCACCCATTTGTTGTTTCTGCAAAAAATCAATGTCCGGGTTTGACATGTAAATTAGGAGAGGTTTGACAATAGGAGAAGAGATTCGAGGTGGATCTTACCTCTTCTGATCCAGTCACCGTTGTGAACATTTATAACAGTGCCGACAAGATCACTAGCTCGATGTCTCTGCTGCCATAAATAATCCATAGCTTTATGTGCCTTGTCCTGTTATAATGAAAATCAGTTTTAATTGATACAGTACAAAATCCAAAATATTCAGATCTAATGAGTGTCAATTATTTATTGTAATAATCTTTATTTTCTGTGAGCTTCTTATCTTACTAAAAGTTCATTTAATATTTACTTTTATATTTTGAGGTTTTTTTATTTATTTAATTACAAAATTAACATTGTTTTTCCTAAGGTGTTTGTCCCACTGTTTTGATGTCCTGCATCTTTTCTTTACAAACACAAAATACATTCAGGGATACTTAAACTTCTCTTCTATGAATAAATTACAGCAACGACGAGTAGTTGTGTGTTTCAGGTAAATATTCCAGGCTTTTTCTACAAGAACGTAATTATCAAAATGCAGTGGTAAATGGACACAGCTGTGAGTTGACAACAATGTGACCTACCAACCATGGATGCAATCTGCCAGAAACCTCAAATATGGTATCTCCTGTGAGTCGACCGAGTGATGTTAGACCTACATTTCAATTGATGTTTATCTACACTTTCTTCTAATATGGGTTCTCCTGTGAGTCGACCGAGTGATGTTAGACCTACACTTCAATTGATGTTTATCTACACTTTCTTCTAATATGGGTTCTCCTGTGAGTCGACCGAGTGATGTTAGACCTACATTTCAATTGATGTTTATCTACACTTACTTCAAATATGGGTTCTCCTGTGAGTCGACCGAGTGATGTTAGACCTACATTTCAATTGATGTTTATCTTCACTTACTTCAAATATGGGTTCTCCTGTGAGTCGACTGAGTGATGTTAGACCTACATTTCAATTGATGTTTAGCTACACTTACTTCAAATATGGGTTCTCCTGTGAGTCGACTGAGTGATGCAAACTCAAGTATCATTGTGCCAGCACAAGCGGTACACGTGTCTTTATGACTCAATGAAAGCTCTTTGGTAATGCCACGTTTTAAATTTACCTAAAACATACAAACATATAAGTGAAGGTTACAGATTATACTGTGATCCATAGTATTAGGTTTGTCCATTCTGATTATACCGTGACTCGGACACATAATATTATGTTTGTCCACATTGATTCCAACAATTGAAATGGTATAAAAAGTATTGTTTTTTATTTATCAGAAGTAAATAATAAATAAATACATCAAAAAAACTTCTATAAATATTCCATTCATCAACAATATCAATCACAGACAAGAAGGTGTATTAAAGTTACCTACCCTAGGATATGGTATACCCGTCGTTGTGTTAAAAGCTGGAAGCAATCTATAACCTACTTCTTTGGCCATTGTTAATAAATCATCATTATACCAAGTCATAGATTTCTTCTTTTTTTGTAAAAATGTTGCTAGAACATGGCCCCCTAATAAACCCCTAAAAAGAAAATAAAAGTACACATACAATAACGAAAAAAGAACATCATTGTAATACATCAAGGGAGACAATAAGATGTTTTGGGTTATGTGGGAATTTAATATACTTGCCAAATCAACAGACAGTATGTCATTTTAGATTATTTTTTGCCTAATAGAGTACATGGTATAATTAAGAACTTTTTAGTCAATTTTAGATTAAGATGCACAATATCTCCCCATTGAAAATTTTGAAAAGTTGGCAAGAATAAAAGACAAAAACTATAATCAAGTTTAAATACATCAAGGGAGATAATAGAAATAGAAATGATGATAGAGAGGTGTGTTGGGTTCTGGAAAATTCTGTGGGTACTAGAATAAAACACAAATTAGGCCAATAAAAAATATATGTCTTGGGTTGCAATTTTAAATCATGGAGTATGGTAGCTAGTTAGAATTATATTTCATTTTTTTTTATTGTATTTCTGTTATGTTGGGAGGTGTCCATTGTATCTACTGTATGGTTTATATGTATCCATGACATGTACATGTATTCTATTTTTATAAAGAAGATATTGAATTACCTTTGATTTTGTTGTAATATTTGTCATGGTAATGACTGGAAAAGTCTGATAAAATATTTTTTTGAGTAGGGGGGTAGAAAGTAGGGTCGGTAGGGAACCCAAAACACAGATATATATTTGTTTGGCCTTTAAAAAGTTTGAATAAGACAAGGGATGTAATAAGGATATGTGTGTAGAAAGTTTGGTATTGTGAGGAATAAAATATATACAGTAATTATTCCTGTTCAAAAGTTTGTTTGTACTGTGTGCACAGTATGGTTGGGAATGAAAAATATAATTATTAATGTTTTAAAGTTTTGTTTGCAGTGATCCAGTGTCTACAGTCATAGTTTTGTTTCTTTTTTCATATTATGTATGTCCTAATGCACATTGGTGATATATGATGGTAGCGAGATGTTGACTTTTATCTCAAAATGTCAAGTGGATGTTGATAAGGGCACAATGAACTTCCTTACATTTTCAAAATTACTGCAGCCAAAGTGGTTACAGGTGGAGTTTTACACTAATGGCATCTTTTGCCCTCTATATCAACTAAAAGTAAATTTGTATCATGTTCAAATATGTTTTTCTTAATGATGACAAACTTTTACTTGAATTTATATAGTAGAGGCTAAATACTTTATGAATTATATAGATGTACAGTGCAACCTGCTCTAGCAACCACCTCTATAAAGAGACCATCTGTTCATAAAGACCACTAAAATTAAGTTCCTTGAAGTTAACTACACTTCCTTTTACCTCCATATAAAGACAACATTTTCAGGTTGAGGGTGGTCGTTATAGACAGGTTTGACTGTACATTCAACTTACAGTCCTTTAGTAGTACAAATTCCTGTTATGCATGTACAAATGTATATATTTACAGTGAGTCAGATCTAGAAAGGTTCACTACTTGCAAAGTCTGACTATAAAATGTTATATGAAGAAAATTGTGACCTTTCCACAAGGAGCAATTCAAAATACTTTCCAGACTTGAAAGTAACATTTTCAGTCTTCATAAAACGTTGAATTAAAGAGGCTACATGCAAAGTTTACAAAAATATCTTTTATCAATGAATCAATTTGGTACAGTTTATTATAACATTCTAGAGTTAGTTATTTTACACTTACCCCAATACACGTATATTAGTTTCAAACACAGATACTATAACATCACTATCAAATTTAGCATTTTCTATCACAAGTTTTACAGCTTTTTCAAATTCTTCTAATTCTCCTAGAACCTGCAAAAAACATTAAACAAGTGTACATGTATTACAGTTAAATTAAAACAAAACCAATTTCCACATGTCTTAAAATATCATTTTTCCCAGAATGCAAAACCAGTAAACATTTTGTTAAATAAATGTCCCCCTAAAGGAGAAGCAGAATTCACAATTCTGATTTATGACCTTGACCGTACATCTGATTTTCAACCTCTCCAGTGTTTTGTTTACTTCATTAATTTACAAAATAAAAAAAACTCTGAGAAATTACAAATATATTCAACTTTGATATTGTCTATCCAAGTCTCTTTTAACTTTACAAAATAACAATGAATTACACAAAGTAGCGCTTAAGTTAGGAAGAGTTTGTCTTATTGTTACCATCTGCTTTTTATAACTGCTAATAAAAATACGGCAATATACTAATGGTCATAGCAGGGAAGCCCTAAAATATTACTTTGTTGCTATACTGTAGAAATGTGGTTTGATTTATAAAATGACTGAAAATGTAAGATGCATGCTAAATGTCTTTTTCTAATTATAAAAGTTCTTGACCATATGATACAACAAACTCATCAAATGAGTAAGTAATAATTTCTTAAAACAGTTTTTTTTCGTTGGTTTTGATACACCTTTCTAAAGTCTATTTGACAAGATGCACCTTTCTAAAGTCAATTTGACAATACATACAAAAAAAAATATTTCGTCGCTGACACGAACCACTTTTTCCCAACCAGAATATTAATTCGGTGAGCTGGTTTTACAACTCAGACAAACATGTAATTAAACACATACCTTCTGCTTGACCACTGAATGTCATTACTAGAAATACTTACCACTAATGTGTCCAGGGTATCTATTAATGTTAGTGTAAAACTGAAAAATAAAACATGCAAAAAATTTATTAATTTTGAGAAATTTACAATTAATAAACAAATCCAATGTAATACATGTAAAGACAATACTTTCTAAGTTATAATTCACTTCATACTTTTCAAACATATCCCGCTACCTTTAACATTTACTCAAGGGTGATAACTCTTCCTTCAACACAGACAGTCTTGCAATAATTTATGCTAGAGACCAGTCTCTTACTACATTGTATGTTAACATTTATACACTGAAATAATCACAGCAGTGTTGCACATAAAATGTGAGCACATACTCAAGGGTGATAACTCTTCCTTCAACACAGACAGTCTTGCAATAATTTATGCTAGAGACCAGTCCCTTGCTGTGTTAACATTACTACATTGAAATAATCACAGCAGTGTTACATAAAATGTGAGCACATACTCAAGGGTGATAACTCTTCCTTCAACACAGACAGTCTTGCAATAATTAATGTTAGAGACCAGTCCCATTAATAAATTTAAATAATAACAGCAGTACTAGTGTTACATAAAAATGTAAGCACAAACTGAGGGGCAATAACTCTTCCTTCAACACAGACAGTCTTGCAACAATTTATGATAAAAATCTGTGTCTTTTCAAATGACTTTGTTATGACGTAAATATAGTCACAACTGAGTTACAAGATGGTTGACAAACACTCATGGGAGATAGCTCTTTGACACATTGTCATTTTAGACAGTATATTCACTCATGGGAGATAACTCTTTGACACATTGTCATTATAGACAGTTTATTCACTCATGAGAGAAAACTTTTTGCCAAATTGTCATTATAGATAGTATATTGACTCATGGGAGACAACTCTTCGACACATTGTCATTATAGACAGTTTATTCACTCATGGGAGATAACTCTGCCGCAATGTCATTATAGAGCGTATATTTACTAATGAATTACTTACTTTCCTAAACTATCATCTACATCACCCCGGCTAGGTAATGTACCTCGATATCTGCCCTTACAACTCAGGGGCATTAACTCATCAGCTGGGAAAGCGTTATTCTGTAAAACATAAAACAATATAATAGATTCAAATCCTAACACAAAACAACTTCTAACTACTTCAATTTTGGGTTTTTAGTTTTAGATTTCAATAAGTATTTATTATATCAAAATAATCAAAGATGATATATATGTAGATTATGAATGCAGCACAAATTCCTTATAATCCTTGATTAATCTTAATATGAAATGTGTCAAACTTGCCACCATTTTTATATTTTTCAATTTAATAGACGAGTGAGTGTATACAAACTTACCATATAGGAATCATACCCGTGCTTAAACATCTCAATAACTTGTTTTCTGAAAGAAAGAAAGAAAGAAAGAAAATAATTCTTTGAAATGAATAAATACATAAAAATATGAAATATTTATCTCTACGTAAATGCTCGTCCAAAATAAAAGTGATTGTTTATGTTAGAGTCTAGCTGTCAGCCAAAATTATATATTCTGTTTCCATAACCAGTATACGCGACCTTAATCTGAGCATTAAATATATAAGGCCATTCCAAGTTTTTTTCTGTTTAGCGTCCACCTTGTTTTTGAAAACCTACCTAGCTATCAGGTGAAAAAGTAAGCCTAAACAAAAACCACGAACGAATTTTGACAGGAAATTGCAATTTATGAACATTTAAGGAACAAATAAGAACAAAAACACTCTGCATTGTAAATGACACATCTAAAACAAGTGTAATTAGACTTGAAGGGACCTGATTCTAGTGGTCATTATGTACAGATGGACACTTTACAGAGGTGGTCGCTAGAGCAGGTTGCACTGTATAGGCCTGTGTTAGATGAAATCTTGAAAACCTTGAAATCAGACAGTAAATACAAATTAAAGTGTTACAGGAGTTTAATTAATCACTGGTCAATACAACTGTATAATAGCTAAAGACAGAATAATTCAGATTATTCATTAATCACTGGTCAATACAACTGTATATTAGCTAAAGACAGAATAATTCAGATTATTCATTAATCACTGGTCAATACAACTGTATATTAG
>JAUMGZ010081674.1:0-18164 GCA_032359645.1 Pododesmus macrochisma | reverse complement strand
CCTGCTACACATGTGCCACCCGCCGCGATGCCTCCGTGTCATTCCGGTGTATGGTAACCTTATCCACCAATTAAAAATGAGCAAGATTCATTTTGAGGTCAATAGCTTTTTATAGTGATATTTATTGAAGGACTTTGCATTATAGAGTTGCAATGGGGACAAGAGCCTCTGGACAACTTTAGAACTATCGACTTTGTGTTTACTTTGTTTATCCTTTTCAATTAGTTAACAAACTGTATGTCAACAAATATCAATATCATAGACCATGGAGCCAGGGGCTTGTGGTCATATTTTAGTAATGTGTTTGCATTTGTTAACAATTTTTATGTAAGTGTATATCAATATCGTAGACCATGGAGACAAGGGCTTCTGGTCATGTTTTAGTAAAGTAGAGTGTATATATGCTTGTGTAAAACATAATTTATGTGTATTTTTTAACCTGAAATAGATATTTTGATACATTTATATTTTTTACAACAACTTTACTTGATCAATTATATTTGTTATAAAGTCTTAACATTAATTTTGTTTGCATTTGTACCTCATTTAATCCAAAAGTTGTGGATGGGGGATGTATGGTAGCATTTTTCAGCATATTTAATCAATATTAACTGAACACTGACCTATGTGTGTTGGCGTTATGTCTTGTATTACTATTTAATTTTTTAGCATTTTATTGTGTTGTTATATGTACATATGTTATGTAACATTTGAAAAGAGAAGTGTAATATGTACATGTGATATGTAATGTTTTAAAGAGAACTGTTTCTCTTTCATTATATTTAAGTTATTCTTTAACCGTTATTCATAAAAAAATGGCCGTTTTTAATTTCAATGATTGTCTTTGTTTTATTTGTAATACTTTTGTATAGATGCAACCCTAAGTAATAATTTATGTTGACATAAATGTTTATAGGGTGATCATATACGCTTCATTGTATACAAAGATAGATAACTCTAAATAGCGATGTATCGTTTAAATTATTCAAAGGTGATAACTCTGGTGGTCTTAGATCTAATGTAGTTAATAATGTATGTTTTAACGCATGCGCATAGTCGCTTTGTACTTCCTTTGTTTACATGAGAAAATCAGCGACTCTGTGGATTTCGAGCAAATATTTTTGACGACCGCCTCCCTGCCCCTCCATCCAAATCATTTAATGTATTTCAATGTACGTATAAATGACTAATCATTCTCGATTAATTTTTACCTTTCAAAAAAGTTATTGCAAGACTGTCATTCAATATTATAAAGTTTAACTTTTCTCAATCTACAGTTATTTGCTGGTTCATGTTATATATACAATTAGTTTTATAGTTATTATATAGCTATATCCCACGATAGGTTTAAAGCACTGCGAAACAATACTAGATATTTTATTTTTTTTTAACCACAATGCTAGTTTGTTACACAATCTTTTTTCAATGAAAATATGTTAAGACAAAATAATATTCATTAAGTAATGTATTATTGTCTTGTGAATTTCTGACGCATTAATTATATTATAATTATAAGAGTGTATTGTGCGTTTGTGAATGTTGATTTCTTTAATGTTGTTGTGTATTGTAATGTAACACGAACATGAACATAAAATGTTGATATGAAAAACAAAGTTATTAGCCACTGATTTCAAAAATAAATTTTAAGTTGGCTTATAATTTATAAAATTATATATATATGTCGTCAACATAAACCTGTTCGACTCTGATGTCAACCTTTTATACAACCATTGTCACGCCTACAGCTTTATCAGTGTGTTAATCGTCAACGTAAATTGTACAAAGTGACTTTGATATGCCATAAAGATTTCCCATGGGGTTACGTAACAATAGATACAGTCACCAGTGAAAAGAATATTCTGAAGTTAACCTTGAAAACAAATTATAATACATTATGTTACTTTATACACAACGCGAAAACAACATACTCGTATTTCATTTTTATTATGCAATAAGCAAGTAATGTTCTATTTTATGTCTGGAATTTATACACTTATATCAACCCCGGGTTATGTGTCTGCCCTGTATATGTCATGTGCTGACGTTTTCCAATGAAAACTCAGGATAAATACTTAACGACTCCGGATCCGCTATTGAAACTGATAATTATCTATTCCGGTTCGCTTACTACTGTTTTAGCTCTTCATTGTACTCGAAGTAGCGGGTTCAATACAAACCGAGTCAGTCCTAATTTAAAGAAAAACACCCATGACTGAGCATTTGTTGTTTATTGTAATCTATATAGTGATATAAACAAAATATTGACGAAACATCTGTTATGATGACTGTACTTGTTATGAGCACCTATTGCAATGGGAAGATTTTTGAAGTTTTGTTGCAATATCCCTTTTGCCCCCAAGTGGCGCCTGGAAAATTGAACAAATGTTAACCCCTTCCTCTAGGGAAACTTCCTACCAAGTTTGAATGAAATTGGTCTAGGAGTTTGCGAGAAGTCGAAAATGTGATAAGTTAACGCCGACGACGGCCGAGTTATGACGACTTTAGCTCACATGTCATAAAAACAACAACACTGTCTTAATATCTGTCTCAAGCAATGCCCATGTGAGGACGATTTGTCAGTCATTTTTATTTCGCCCCGAATAATAAAGTTTGATTATTTCTGAAATTGTTATGAGCTTCAGGTTTAATTAACGGACAGTTAATATTTTTTCATGCTTAGGAAAATAATCATTTTGAAAAGAAATTAAAAACAAAGCCATACTTACCATTCGCTGGGGTCACTTCAACTGACTAAATCTCGAAGAGAATAACTCGCAAGAAATATTTAACAAGAAGAAATATCGGTGCACTAAGAGTAAAAAGTCAAACATTGTAACACCCCCAACATTCATTTCCCCTAGTTATATACATGTGCAGCATTCAATGAACTTAGTATACTTGTTTCTTTGTTTTGTTTGTGTTTAATGTCCCTTCAACTCATGTATACAGGTTTGTGCAGGCTAAACTTGACACCCTTGTGCACCTATGACAGGTAAACCCGTGTGTGTCACCTGTGTAGGGTATGTAGGCTACAGTGTTAGTTTTACCTGAGATAGAGAGAGACTTTAAATTGTAGAGCGTGTAATACAAATTTTGTCATTTTGCAACGGTTGTGCTGCTATTGTCTTTAAGGTAAATAATTGAAAGTAACATTGCATTTAGAACAATTGTGACGGTTCATTCTGGATATTAGTTGACCGGACTTTGGTTTTTCATTATTGACTCGAAGCCGTCATGTAAACAAACAATAGCAGATACAGTAGGTATCACTCAAATAGCATAAGTATTCGATGATTCTCTTAATTAAAGCAAGCTCTATTGATTACGCTATAGCCAAACTTGTAAGTCATTCAACTTTTACACTGTAACTCTATGCATTTCTTTTATCATCAATGATTTACATAGTTAAATATTCAAGCTCGACAAACTTGGATCGAAACACACAAACAAATCAGCCAATCAACGGTCTAAGAATACAGCCATTCGCTAGCTGTTTTACTTATTCATTCAACCAATCATAGTATTTGAAAGAACTACCAATCAGTATCTGATTAGATTTGCTGGCACTATATAAAGGACGTTCTTTGCATTGTCGGCGTTATTCCTGTGGTTGTCTTGTTTGACTGCAGTGATGATATTTTACGGGCTCTTTGACTTTGAAACGGTTTGGACTTTGTCGTCAGTTTGGCGTTCGAATTGATAGAGCTTTAGAGAGTCACAGGCGTCTAGGACTCTGTGACTGAGAACCTATAGATAAGAAACCAAACAGCACATGGGTCGTAGTCACTAAATGTTAGCCTTTGGGTTTTTAGTTCATTGGTTTTTAAACCAAGTATTGCATATATGAAAGCGTTGTTCTGTCAGTGGTTTTGATGATTGAAGACCATGTTTTTAACTTGGACACAAGAGTCCAGGCTAAGAGTCCTTAGCTTCAGACAAGGTGCAGAGCATGTTAAAACTGCAACATATACAGTTGATTCAAATAGGATTTTATAGTTGTTAAGTTAAAGTTATATATTTATTCTCATAATTGTATAGTGTAGGAACCTGGTTTTTGGAACTAGTATCGAAACATAGCATTTGAAAAAAAATGTGTGTTAACTTGGTGTATATATGTTTTCGAAGAATCTGAAGGCATTGGGTAAGTGTGTAGGTTGTGGCCCAGCAAACCCGGTTTAAACACACCAGTCCAGTTAGCTGGACTGACGGTTCGAAGTCCGTGTCCGTGTCCTTCGTGTAGATACTCTGTGTATGTTGTTTTGTCAACAGTGTTATAGCTGTGGTGCATGCTTGTTCTATAGATAGTCAATTGTCTCTGTATTGTTAATTGTACAAAACCTCGAATCCTGACATTTCAGTACGGACCCAGATGGTTTTGTAGGACCATAGCCTGTACACGTTACAAAATTGGTGACAGCGGTGGGATGGTGCTAGGTCTCACCCGCTTGTCACGTTACAACATCGGTGGCAGTGGTGGGATGGCGTTCGGTCTCACCCGCTCGACACGTTAAAAATTTGGTGGCAGTGGTGGGATTCGAGGTGATTGGTAATTTTGTTTTATACAGTTTATAGTTGATTTTGTTTCATGTTATTCATAGGTTTTCAACTGATAGGTTTTTTACTTTGAATTACAAATTTTTTTTGCTTTTGTCATATCCTTTTTATCTGATAACCTGCAGTAGTTTTTAATATGGATCATGTGATCAAGAGTAATTTTGATGTTTTGGCTTCCTACTAGTTCATGATAGATGTTAATAGTTATCAAGGTTTTGTTTACTTGCGACAGAACACACTGATGGCTACTTTATTCTTATGTCCCACTTAAATATCACATCACAGATATATATATATATATATAAACTTGGTACTTCACTCGGTCACATAATCCCGACACTGAGCCAACCAGTCCCTCCTACCCAGAAATGCTGTGAACTAGGTACCATGATATTTGTAACATGTTATATTAAATCGTTATCTTATGTTCATTATTCTTCTTAATTTTAGATCTATAGACAAATGGAATCATTGAAAGTTTTCTATAGTTTATTTTTCCTTTTAATTAATACAATTTTCTAAGATCTGCTTCATAAGGACATATATTAGAATCCCATATAATCCTATTTTGGGACAACAAATCCATTACTTTCGAATTCTACAGTTTACAGTTACTTATTGGTATATTTGAATAAATGTACAGTGTACACTTAAGATATAAACGAGACGCAATATTTGGTAAAATATATTTCCATTATATTGATTTAAAAACAAGTTTAAATTTTTAAAATGATATACAATGTAACATTTTTAAACATTTTCGTTGGTATAGTTGTCTACATGTAACAACACCACGCATTGGGATTTCACAACACTATGTAAAATACGGGTCAATAATTTGTGAAACTTTTATAACGCTCTGCTTTCTTTGCTGTTTGTTCCAACTTTTCAAATAAACTAAAGTACACCATATCAAAGTATAAATTCTAAACTTTCTAAAATGATGAAAAAAAATCTGTCAAACAACGGGAAATATTTTTGTTAATTCAAAATAAAAAGCAGTGTTCTAATTTGTATCCCGGGATTCTCTATATATTCTATGGGACTGTGTTACCATGTGTTAGGAAATCCTAATTTGTTCCATGTCCCAATAAAGTTACTTTTGATTTTAAAGTCTTATATAAAAGAGTATAACATAAGCGTTCCATTTACATGAACATGAAGAAAAATATATGTGTTTCATCGGAAAAGCCAAATAACGTCGTTTAAAAATGGATTACTATATAATTCTATATACAAATCCAGGCAAGCTAAAGCGTACGACCGACATCCTTTGGGCGGAAGCGACAGTTAAGATGTGGATTGTACGAACTGCATGCGGGAGGAGTGTTTTAGACAGGTTCATAGACTTCCTCAGTTCATACTCAAGGGGGTTACTACCGGGCGCAACATATCTTCCATATATTACCGAACATATAGTGACTACGTGAGCTGCACAAAATCTCTTACTCTGACAAAATTGACCCATACTGTAGTCAAATTCAGGCCGGTCATTTTCATTCGTAACTTGTGCAGTGATAATTATCGACTTGGGTAGAGGAACATCTATCGGATACACAAAATTCCCAAGTTCACGTTATCGCTGCGTTTATCGGTTTTTTCTTTTGGCATCTCGTATTCTCGCAAAGATAACATCATATTTGTTGTTGAGGAAGTCTTACGTGTGACGTCATTTCCGCTTTATGATATTTTTCAGGTTTGCCGTTCAGGTGTGAAAAAACTATTTTTTAACGATATCTCAGTAACGGGTTGACGGAATTACAAAAGTGAAATATATTTATGAACTGTTTTGAATATGCATTTTTAAATTGTAAAAAAGTATATCCATAACTGTTTTTCTTTAAGACATTGAATTTAGTAACTTTATGTTATGCGATGTAGATTACGCAGCAAATATTTCAAATGTATTACTTACTTGGATTCTCTGAACCTCCTGGCATAACATTAATGTTGTCATACATTTCTTTTAAAAAAATCCTATGTTGAAAGTTCCAACTTGAGTTTCTTAATAAACTCCAATTTGTTTATCAAGTAGTTGAACTACTTATGACTACCGGTCATATAGTATTGATAAGGTGTAAACTGTTTATAAATATAATTATGTACAAGGTAGAATTTTCGTAGTCACGGGTTAGTATACGTACAGTACATGTGTGTAAAATATCTCAGAGAAGGCGACAGCCGTGTCATGAGAAAACATTTATACCATATTGAAGCTGATACAATTCCATCATCTACAAGTGTGAAATTCCTTTCCAATTCATCTAGATATATCTGCTTATCTTCTATCCTTATTTTCATATAATACTTATCTATATATTGCTTCAAACCGTACTGTAACTTAAGTGCTTTGAACTGATCATTTTGTCGTAAATTAAACTTTGTGATAATTGGATACATGTAAAACTTGAACGATCAACGCTGTGTCTTCTGTGTTTATTATAATACTGAAATTATAATGATATTGAACACTAACATTTTCTTCATCCTATTATGTTATGAAGATATTATGCAGATATACATTAGGTGGTCGAATATACCCTCCACCACTTTTTATGCAACATAACAAGAAAAAAAGAACGATTACATGCCTAAAAATACATTAGCCGTAACTCTTAAGTGTACCACATAAAGACAATATCCTTTTAAGGTTAAATTGCACACAATTGCATTGAATTCAATCACGAAGACGGCGTAATGCAGCCTACAAAGTATGTTTTATTTGTTATCAAATTTGCTCGAATATCCCAATTATTTGGAAGTCGTTTGCTTGTTTATAACGTCAGAATGTTAAGGGCCCTTTTCTCATGACGGCAGTCATTTATCACGACCTGTAGCATATTTTAAGTAGCCATAGATATTTTTATTTCAAATTTCTCGTCTATATACCTCAAGTACTATTTTCGGATAGGTTTGATCCGTTAACAAGTTTTACCAAACTTCCCTAACCCATTCATTTAACACCCTAAATTAGTTTTGTTTCAAGTATGGCTTATGGAATAACGTGCCTTTAGTCCATGTAGTGCTCATCGGTAGAGTCCCCTCTAACCCTAAGAACTTCCGATCGTCATTAAGAATGACCGCTACTTGGGATGTAAGTCTTACAGATTGGCTAATTTTCATAACATAAGTCATTTGACATTCATGCTTTTCAATTTTGCAAAAACAAGGATAGGTCAATGATCTTTTAAAGTATTTTTTTAGAAGGGTATATAAGGTATATATTTTAAGAATACTATCAGAAGTATAGGGGTCAATGGGCAAAAATCTTCTAATGTATTATTTTGGAAAATGCCAGAGGAACTACAAACAAGAGGTCCATCGGGCCTTAACGTCCATCTTGTTAAAATAGACAACAAACTAAATATTTGCATTTAATTACTTTAGACCCCAGGGTCATGCCTTCTTTGTACCCTTAAGTTATTTAAAAAAAAATAGTAACTCGAAAAACCAAGAGGATATTCTAAAGACGTAAGTCCATTGATATTGGCAAACAATAAGAAAACGTTGGACGCACACAGAAAAATCAACCAAGTATACATTTAGTAACTAAAAATGGAAAAATCATGAACTTCTTTTAAAAAACTAGAAGCAAAACCAGGTGCTCGCGATATGGTAAACATTTCTTGCTACACGTGTGTCACCCGCCGCGATGCCTCCGTGAGACAGCGTAAGACATCATTTACAAAAATGTAGCACTATGCCTTCAAGTTTAAAAGATTTTTGAAATGTTTAAAAATTCCCCATAAAAAAGGCGCCACTGGGGCCCAATACCCTTCCTTTGAACACATCTGAATCCCTGCCCCTATAGATGCCTTCAACCAAGTCTGGGTAAATTTGATTGAATAGTTTTGGACTAGAAGTCGAAAATGCAAAAAGTTAACATATTTGCCATAGTGTTGAAATTTGACCCAAAAACGTGTTACACATTTTTGACCCCAGGGTCATGCCTTAAACAAATTTGGTTACCCATGCCCAAAAGGTACTACATACCAAAGTATTAAGCTCTAGACTTTCTGGGTTTTTAGAAGAAGTTGTTGTTTCTAATTTTGTTACATTCCCCCTTTTGGCCCCCTAGTGGCATCCCTTGGGGCCCAAGACTCTGCATGTGAACAAATCTGAATCCCCTTCCCCTAGGGATAGTTCCTATCAGGTTTGGATGAATTTGGTCCAGTCGTTTGGGAGAAGAAGTCGAAAATGTGAAATGTTATCGAAGACGAAGGATGACGGACAGAATTTGCATGGGAAACATAGTAATGTAAGTAGCAGTCATCCTTAACCATAGTAAACCACGTTCGGTTTTTTTTCCTCAAAATGACTGGATAAATATTTCCAATTTTGAGACGAAGCATACATTGGATAAAAGGGCATCATATTCATCAAAATCAAATGGTTTTAGTTTGTTCAATTAACGAAATTTTAGACCAAAGCACGGCAAAGGGGTAAACGTTATACAAAAACGCAAAAAGATTTTTCTCCTTTGCTCTTTCGTCACCATAACAATGCAACGAAGGCATCGCGGCGAGTGACATATGTGTAGCAGGAAACACTTACCATATCGCGAGCACCTGGTTTCGCTTCTAGTTTTTTAATAGAATTTCGTGATGTTTTCATTTTTAGTTAATAAATATATTGTAATAAATTTGGTTAATTTTTCTGTGTGCATCCAACGTTTTCCTTTTGTTTGCCAATGTCCATGGACTTGCGACTTTCGAATATCGTCTTGGTTTTTCGAATTTACTACTTTAAAAAATACTGAATGAAGTCATCTACTTTTTTACCTTGAGAATTACTAGCGCTAGAGGTAAGGATTGAGTTAAACGGTGTCTATAACTAGTTTTCAAAGTTCTTCTTTGACGCATCGAAAAACGAAAAGTAAACGATGACGACGACGGACGACGGACAGGATTTGTATGGGAAATATAGAAATGAGAGTAGCGTTCATCCTTAACCATGGTAAACAACGTTCATTTTTTTTTTAAATTTGTTTCCAATATACTGGATAAATATTTTCCAATTATTAGACGAAGCATACTTTGGAGATAAAGGCATCAGATTAATTAAAATCAAACGATTTTAGCTTGTTCTAATAACAATCTTTAGACCAGAGCACAGCAAAGGGGGAAATGTTATACAAAAACGCTTAAAGAATACTGAATGACGCCATATACTTTTTTCTTCAGAATTACTAGCGCTAGAGGTAAAGGTAGAGTTTATTGAAAAGAATATAATTTTGCATCTCCTACTTTTCCTTTGAATTAATAATTATGTGTATGTAAAACGTACCCATTGGATGACCTAACTTCTTTTACGTGACGAATCATCTTAAAACGCCCTATATGATTAGGAGGGCGAGTAATAAAGAAGCCCGCCTCGATAGTTCTGAAATTAATAAAAACATGACTATATTAGGTTTGTAAAAGTTGTGTTATATTAGTCTTTGACGTTAAAATTCATGTTTGTGATGACTTAATTACTGTTGTAAGTTACGCTGGTAATCCTATAAGAGAAAGCCATTTTGAATTTGAACTGAAGGCATTCCTGATCATTTGATTACTAAATCAGTAAGTCATATTGTCCTCAGGTGAAGCCTTCGAAAAATATGACTGCTGCGGGTAAACTAAACTTCCTATCTCTATGCAACCACGACTTTCAAATTATTGTATAGTAAAAGTGAACCCTATAACACAAGTGGATTAACATTCCCAAACCAAATACTTCCGCGTCAAAGAATGTTTAACAATCGAATAAAACGAAGGATTTAAATATTGTCGCTACAATTTGTCATGCCTGACTGACTCAAGATAGTCCACTTCTAGTAGTATAGCAGGAAAAATTATATAGTTAAACGTTTGATAAGGCAACAATCTTCCCACATCTCTCATGAGACATGGAATATTACACCAACAAAACTTAAGTGGAACTGTCAGAACGAAATACGTTAACAAACAGACAATAGCTACATCAAACAATTTAGCAACAGAATAAAAAGTGGAACCGCCAGAACGAAAGATGTTCACAAACAATAGCTACATCAAACAATTCAGCAACAGAATAAAAGTGGAACCGTCAGAGCGGAAGATGTTCACAAACAAACAAAAGCTACATCAAACAATTCAGCAACAGAATAAAAGTGGAACCGTCAGAGCGAAAGACGTTCACAAACAAACAATAACTACATCAAACAATTCAGCAACATAATAAAAAGTGAAACCGTCAGAACGAAAGACGTTCACAAACAAACAATAACTATGTCAAACAATTTAGCAACAGAATAACAAGTGGAACTGTCAGAGCGAAAGACGTTGACAAACAAACAATAGCTACATCAAACAATTTAGCAACAGAATAAAAGTGGAACCGTCAGAGCGAAAGACGTTGACAAACAAACAATAGCTACATCAAACAATTCAGCAACAGAATAAAAAGTGAAACCGTCAGAGCGAAAGACGTTGACAAACAAACAATAGCTACATCAAACAACCCAGCAACAGAATAAAAAGTGGCACCGTCAGAGCGGAAGATGTTCACAAACAAACAATAAATACATCAAACAATTCAGGAACAGAATCAAAGTGGAACCGTCAGAGCGAAAGACGTTGACAAACAAACAATAGCTTTATCAAACAATTTAGCAACAGAATAAAAAGTGAAACCGTCAGAGCGAAAGACGTTCACAAACAAACAATAACTATGTCAAACAATTTAGCAACTGAATAACAAGTGGAACTGTCAGAGCGAAAGACGTTGACAAACAAACAATAGCTACATCAAACAATTCAGCAACAGAATAAAAAGTGGAACCGTCAGAGCGGAAGATGTTCACAAACAAACAATAAATACATCAAACACTTCAGCAACAGAATAAAAGTAAAACCGTCAGAGCGAAAGACGTTCACAAACAAACAATAACTACATCAAACAATTCAGCAACAGAAAAAAAGTGGAACCGTCAGAGCGAAAGATGTTCACAAACAAACAATAGCTACATTAAACAACCCAGCAACAGAATAAAAAGTGGAACCGTCAGAGCGGAAGATGTTCACAAACAAACAATAGCTACATTAAACAACCCAGCAACAGAATAAAAAGTGGAAACGTTAGAACGAAAGATGTTGACAAACAAACAATAGCTACATCAAACAATTCAGCAACAGAATAAAAAGGAATATATTAACGTCACAACAATCCAAAAGACTTGCTACATGTATTCATGCGGACGGTCATCCAATACAACACCATGCGATTTATGAAACGTGTTAATGATATCTTATTTTTCCCACTTTCCTAATGTATAGCCATACATTTAAAAATTTAAGAAAACACTTCATGGCGCTGTCAATAATTTCAAGAATTAACAGCTTACATGCCTTGTTAAAAAAAAACGAGTATAAAAGTATATATTTTTATGAAAAACAGTAAAAACATATCTATGTTGAAACAAGAGGCACAATGGGCCTGTAAGTATTTTTTTGCATTTGCATACTTTTTTTAACCCAGGTCATGCCTTGAACTAAATGTGTTCTCTACGCCTTAAGTTACTACAAAACAAAGCTTTACGCAGTAGGCATTCTACTATATACAAGAAGAACGTTTTTGAAATTGTGTCACATTTTCCCCATATGGACCCCTAAGTGATGCCCCCTGGAGACTTAGCCCCCTCATTTGCACAAAAAAGAATCCGCTTCCCCTAATGATGCCTTCTATCAAGTTTGGATGAAATTGGTCAAAAGGCAAAAAATTGAAAATGTGAAAAGTTAGCAAAATTTCATATATTTTTGACCTAAAAACGTGTAACCTATTTTTTGCCCCTAGGGTCATGCCTCGAACAAACTTGATTCTCCATTCCCTTAAAGTAACTACATACCAAAGGATTACATTCTAGGCCATTTATAATTGTTTTGAAAGTATTGTTAATTTTCGCCATTTGGCCCCCTTAAGTGGCACCCCTTGTGGCTGACCCCCTAATTTGAATAAATTTGAAACCCCTTCACCTAGGGATACTTCCTACCAAGTTTGGATGCAATTGGTTCATTTGTTGGAGAAGAAGTTGAAAATTGGAAAAGTTAACATAATTGCTCGGGGTCCATCCCCTTCATTTAAACTTTTTAAACCCCCTCCCCTAGCGAAACTTTTTACTAAGTTTGGATGAAATTGGTCCAGTGGTTTAGGAGAAGAAGTTAAAAAAAAAACCAATATGACGACAGACGACGGACGGGATTTGAAAGACAAAAGTCCACCTTGGACTAAATCTTGTAAAGTTATATTACTTACCTTGCTCCTAGATCGTCGTCTTCGTTGCCCCAACCCCAATACGAGTTAGGATAGCCATTAATGATCCTGTAAGTGTCGGGCTTCATAGCGAACACGCCTCCAGCATTATTATAGAACATTACACTGGAAATAAAAAAAAAAAAAGAATTGTATACAATATAAATCTCATGTGTAGCATTCATTTATTGAAAAATACGAGAACCCTCAGCGTTAAAATCTAGCAAAGTAGTGTATCCCTACATATCTAAATAGGGGGCCGCGGTGGCCTAGTGGTTAAAGTCGCCGACTTGTAATCACAAGAGCCTTTCAACTCCTAGTTCGATTCCCGTCCGGGGCGTGCTTGTGTGAGAAAGTTGCCAGTGACTTGCCGTAGATCGGTGGTTCACTCCGGGTACTCCAGTTTCCTCCACCAGTAAAACTGGCACGTCCGTAAATGACCTTAGCTGTTGATCAGACAATCAGCCCTTAACACAAACAAACAAACAAACAAACAAACATATCTAAATAATACAATGTTGTGATTTGTATTCGTGTAGCAATTTGTTCTTATTAGAAGTGGAACTGATGGTGCTCATTAAATCGGTTTAACGACACTTCCAAGTGTTATGTCCGATGGCAGTATTTTGGGGTTTTTTTTGTTACCTGCATAATCTTTAGTTTTTTACAGAATGTCCTTCTATAAGTTATCATTCGGGTGTTATATATAGAAGACAATGTTAAAAATCAGTTGCTTAATCATTGCCGAAGGATGAATAACGGAATCACGACGGGTGACACGGGATAGTGGGTAGCGCTCATTCCTTCACGGGGAATCACGGTGGGTGACACGGGACGGCGGGCAGCGCTCATTCCTTTGCGGTCGCCTTGTTTCGCTTTTAGGTTTTGATAAAGTTTCACGACGTTTCCTTTTTATTTTGATATTTGGTTGGATTACTAGTCTTGAGGATTGTTGTGATGTCAATATAATTCCTTACATTCTGGTGCTGAATTTTTGGATGCAGTTATAGTTTGTTTGGCAATGTCTCTTGTTTCGTTGATTCCACTCATACTGTTTTTTGAAATGGTCGTATGCATGCCCCTAACACCATCACTCCCCACCCCACTCAAATTCCTTTTGATTTCCCATGTCCATGTACCTATGTTTATTAAATAAAGTCTACCTATGTCTATTGAATAACATCTTGGTGTACGTACTTACTTTGAGGTACATTTTATATACATTGATTTTTTTTTGCATTTTCCTTAGTGGTCAGTCCCTCTGATTCATGTGTTTCGTACGTATGTAGAAATTATGATACTCACTGATACCGCCATTCATCAATTGCTGACGACAGGTGACGCATTGTATTATCGCACATGTAGAGGTTTTTGTCATGTTCCGGTATTAGATCGACATCGTGAAATACAAAACAATCAAAATCTTCATGACGCAAGGCTTCCAAGAAACCGACGTTGTTTATCTTTCCTTTGTTATATAAATCATTACCAGCCTGGAAAAGAGATATTTTTTCATATGGTAATTATTGTAATTTTACACTTTAAACTTTATAAAGAAATAAACGATACAGACCAACAAACAGGCTTTAAGTTCACATTTGGTAAAAGTTTGACAACCTAAGTGAATACTTTATGAATCTATATACTAAGTTCATATTTCATAACTGATGTAGACGTTTAAAATCGGTAAATTTTCATTCCATACATACTCTCGCCTCTAAGGTTATTTGCAGAAGTACATTTATATCTAAAGGTGCATAATAAGTGTATTTATTAATGTATAAAACTGTATTTACTATAATACGTAATTTTTGATGGCTGTGATATAAGGGCAAACTGGGCCAATGCGGCATTTGTTGATTAAACAAATACTGAACCAATAAGTTACTGGCCAATATTGAAACATATGTTTTTGGTTTGAATGAAATGAGAAAGTAAAATAGTGTTGCCGTATGTTCCTAGCCAACACAAGTGTCGTTATTTTATAAGTGCAATTTGTTATATTGGATTTATAAAAAGCACATTCTGCGGCGAAAAAAAAGGAAGTAAAGCGGCCGGTTTTTAATCCTTTGGTGACACAGGCGGTATTTTAAAGTCGGTGATAAATTTCACTATTTGTTTAACTATAAAAATATTGTCATATCAAATGCACGTCGACACTGTGTCCCAAGAAAATACTATTATGATATTTGACCAAATTGTTATAAATATGATGAGCTTTTTGATACCACAAATGCTTATACTTTAAGAAAAATAATTAATGTACTACAAATGTACCTGTAAGATCTGGCACAGTGAGAGAGTGCGTTCTCCGTTTATACGCATTCTGTTAAGTTAAATTGCATATGTAGATTGTGCTTTTTATTTTTCTCAACAATATTCATTTGTAACTTCTTTAACAAAATATTGTCACTGTCATTGTCATTTAATCCTTTAAATTTTTAAATGTTTTAATCTTTAAAGTGAAACACACACTCCGGTACGATGAATGCAGTTAGTTCAATAAAACGAATTCATAATACCGCTAAAATTAGATGATCTGTCATAAAATTAATATTTTTGATAAGGTCGATTCCAGTTTTCAAGCAAGCAAAATATATTGAAGAATTCACGAAGACCCGCCTCCTGATCGGCCCTTATCTCTCATTAGTATGCAGACGAAGTTAGTGAGGCCAGTGGTATAGTTTAAAAATAGGGTCAAACCAAACCAGTTATATGGCCTGTAATTCTCGTGCAAATGCCTATAGGCCATGACACAATTCACTATTTCTAATCACAGGTAAAATCGAATCCTGATACACCTATATCACTAAATGAACTCTACCTGATATCATAAACAAAAAAAATCAACACTGTCTAAATATCTGTCCCGAGCAATACACACATGAAGACGATTTTGGGATGTTGTTCAAAATCAACACTTGTCAGTCATTTACAATTGTAACAATTGACCTCGAATTAAACATTTTGGTTATTTTTCAAATTTGGTAACTTGGTAGAGATACGTGAGCTTCAGGTTGAATTAACGAAAAGTTACTAACTTTTCATGTTTAATGAAAATAACCTTTCCAAAAATAAATTAAAAACCAAGCAAAAGTTACTATTTGTTAGTGTACGGTATGTGACTTTAATGTTTATGAATATTATAAATAAATAGTAGCGTTGTTTAATGTACACATGCTTATATTGTGAATTGAAAAATATAATTTACAGCAACACATTGTAGCAATGAACGACATTATAACGACCTCACTTGACTTGTTGAAATCCTTTAGCGTTACTGGTCGTGATTTTCATTGTCTTAACACTTTCTATAATACTTCAATCTTAAATAAGTCTACTTGTCCTTGTATTAAAGTAAACACGAGGACACAAGTCTGAACTCAACGAAGAACTGGGTTGGTTTAAATAATTATTTACATGCATATGTCAATACGATAGCGTACATATGGTGCACATGTTTTGTTAAATCGTTAAATGTGATTTGTGTAAGCTGATTTATATGAAACGCCAAATGTCGCCTAATACTTTGTTATGGTGATTTTATCAACTCTTTTAAGATATTTACATAAAACATGTTTACGTCCTGCTTCCCTTGTGGTGTTTTATTAATAAAAATCAATCAAAATGTCCATGACGCAAGGCTTCCAAGAAACCGACGTTGTTTATCTTTCCTTTGTAATATAAATCATTACCAGCCTGGAAAAGAGATAATTTTTCATATGATAATTATTGTAATTTTACGCTTTAAACTTTATAAAGAAATAAACGATACAGACCAACAAACAGGATTTATGTTCACATTTGGTAAAAGTTTGACAACCTAAGTGTGTACTTTATGAATCTATATACTAAGTTCATATTTTATAACTGATGTAGACGTATTCGATGGCTGTGATATAAGGGCAAAATGGGCCAATGCGGCATTTGCTGATTAAACAAATACTGGACCAATAAGTTACTGGCTAATATTGAAAGATAGTTTCCGGTTTGAATGAAATGAGAAAGTAAGATAGGGTTGCCGTATGTTCCTAGCCAACAGAAGTGTCGTTATTTTATAAGTGAAATTTGTTATATTGAATTGATAAAAAGCAAATTCTGCGGCGAATAAAAAGAAAGTAAAGCGTTATGGTGACACGGCCGGGTTTTTTTTTATCCTTTGGTGACACAGGCAGTATTTTAAAGTTGGTGATAAATTTCACTATTTGTTTAACTGTAAAAATATATTAATATATAATTCACGTCGACAATGTATCCCAAGAAAATACTATATTAGACCAAATTGTTACAAATATGATGAGCTTTGTAATACCACACATGCTAATACTTTAAGAAACATAAGTAAATATATCACAATAATCAGAGAAAGAGTGAATTAACGTAATTTCAATTTTGTTTTGTGAGTTTTTCAAAAAAAATAATGTACTTCAAATGTACCTGTAAGATATGGAACCGTGAGAGAGTGCGTTCTCTGGTTATACGCATTCTGTTAAGTAACATTGTATATTATATACATTGTACTTTTTATTCTGAACAATATATATTTGCAACTTCTAGAATTTAGTATTGTCACTGTCATTGTCTTTTAATCCTTTATATTTTAAAATGTTTTAATCTTTAAGTGAAACACACACTCCGGTACGATGAAAGCAATTAGTTCAATAAAACGAATTCATAATAGCGCTATAATTAGATGATCTGTCATAAAATGAATATTTTTGATAAGGTCGATTTCAGTTTTCAAGCCAGCAAAATATATTGAAGAATTCACAAAGACCCGCCTCCTGATCGGCCCTTATCTCTCATTACATTTTGTAGTAAGTGTGGATAGTGGTATAGTTTGAAAATAGGGTCAATACCAGTTGAATGGCCTGTAATTCTCGTGCAAATGCCAAATAGCCATGACACATTTCACTTTTTTCAATCACAGGTCAAATCGAATTATGATACACCTATATCAATAAATAAAGTCTGCCTGATATCATAAACAAAAAACAACAACACTGTCTAAATACCTGTCCCTAGTAATACCACCATGAAGACGATTTTGGAATGTTGTTCAAAATCAACACTTGTCAGTCATTTACCATTCAACCCGATTGATACATTTTGGTTATTTTTCAAATTTGGTAACTTGTTAAAGATACGTGAGCTTCAGGGTGAATTAACGAAAAGTTACCAACTTTTCTTGTTTAATGAAAATAACCTTTCCAAAAATAAATTAAAAACCAAGCAAAAGTTACTATTTGTTACTCTTAGTGTACGGCATATAACTTTAATGTTTATGAATATTATAAATAAATTGTAGCGTTGTTTAAGGGGGTAGACCTGGGTAACCT
>JAUMGZ010081563.1:2312-18165 GCA_032359645.1 Pododesmus macrochisma | reverse complement strand
GGGGATATATTATATTAAATTGTCAGAAATATTTAATGCAGAAATGTCAGCAGTGTTCGATAATATAGTGTTTGTATTTCAGTATTTTTTGCAATGTAATAAAAAATTATTTTTACTAAGATAGTTTCTCAAAATATTTTTGTTTTTCAATTTTAACTGTTGATTTATAAGATACTAACGTTATGAATATCTTTACCTAGAAATGTCTTCTAAAATACTTAACACATGCTTAAATTTGAATTTTTCCCTCAAACCAAAATATTTTGTATTCAAATAGTTTTTCCTTAAAATATCAAATCCTGCACACTTAACACCGAGTGTGTCAGTCAATCGTTAAAGTATTAATGACTCCGGATGCGAAAGAAAAAGTTTTCGGGCAAAAAATTGCTGCATTTATTAATCCAAAGGTGAACATAACGTAAATACTTACATTAAATAAAACTTAATATAATAACGACTCAATATGGTAATGTAGGAGAGATAAGATAGTTTTGATTACGGTGTGTATAGACAAATATTCACGATATAGCCAGATCGTGCGTAGGTTGTACAATATTACTTCTCGATGAGTGATTCTCAGTCCCCTCGTTCAGCCCTCGGTGATATGTGCCTCTCGTGAAGTTTTTAAGTTTTTCTGATACGAGTATAGATACGGCATTATAAGATAACCGTACTTTAAATGTCAAAAACAACTTGTCTATTTGATATGAAATGTGTACAGTAGAATTAATTATGTATTTTATCCCTTGGGAATAGCAACATTCCATTCAACATCAAGAATTTTTTTATTTCATTTTCATTTCGTACTATGATTGCGAGAAGGGTACTTTCTGTTGTAACCATTTGAAATTGTTTCCTTAAAATTCTCCTTGCTCCGTATTTATTCTCAAAAGTTGATTTACAATTTATTTTACGGCACATTAAATAAATATTCTTATATAATGACATTAAACTTTAAAATGGGTATTGATTTATTTGTAATTATTTCATAATAAGCATAGTCGTGTGAAATAATTTCAATAATATTTCAAGTTGTGCCAATCCATGAGCAAATATATCTTTTTGTTTAATCATAACAATAACACCATATTACACAAACCAACTGATCAAACTAACGCGGGCCCGATAAAGCTAATCCCTTTCTACAAATATTGCCAAATAAAGACACTTCTGCATGTAAATATAACAGTTTATTCATAGAAAGAAAGACACCGTTTGGTTGATTTAGCCAAACGCCGGGTCGCTTACAGAATAAACAAGAATTTGTTTAAGAGCGATTTGAACACCCTTGTATAAAGACAACTATGGATAATGTCGTTTATACAGTGTTAAAGATCTTTTGACCATGTCATTGAGCGCTAGTCAGTTCAGCACAAAGCTCGTCAGTACGTGTGATTCCGGTTTTTAACAGAGTGTTTAAATGAAGTGCAGTTTATTCCATTGACGCCCCACTGTTTTTGATATTAACTCCATCATTTAGAAGAAAGGATCTCTTTACGCTTGTAACTACGGCATCAATCATTAGACAGAAGATTCAATTTGAAATATCACAACACATCTGTTTAAACTGCAAATTTTGCAAAAAAGGGATAATTAAAGTCATTTGTAAATTAATTAATATAGAAAAATGTAATGTTTGATAATTAAAACAAAAACATATTTCATTATTGGTTGATAAGTAGAAATTTTAGGAAAATAAATATATGTAACTATTTTATGAATATTAAGTAAAACGATGATATACGATATATGGTTACATATTATTTAATTTATTATACGTGTATTTTATCATCAGGAATAATTCAAGTCTCGATTAATTAAAGTGTCGGTTAATTAATGCCAAAAAGAAAGTTTCAAGCACCTCGAACGATGTTTGGTAGCGATTTTGTTCCACATAACGGTGTATTATCATATTAATCTGCGGTAATTCAACCAACAAACGAACAAAAGACTAAACAATATTGAGGAAGCTAAGAAAATTGTAACAGATAAAACTAATTAAGTCATTAATTGATATTCACGTGACTTCGACATGTTTGTAATTCAACGACGAAATATATCGTCTTTTGCTATTTTGCCAAAATGCGAATTTAAGACGTGCTTCTTTATTGCCGAAAAAGAGGAATTGGAGCTTTCCCCTTTCTTCAACGCTGACTGGTCACTGATTGGCATGTTTATTGTAGATGTCCTATCGTCGCTCGGATCTTTCCGGGATCTCTATAATGGAGACGATCGTTGGGTCCAGACTCAAGCCTATTATTCACAGTACAGCAATTTCCCCTTGTTTGGAAGCAGGTAATTAGTGTTACAATAAACGATATCAAAGCTCTATTAGTTCCAGGAAATAAAGCAAGAACGTTGTTAGCCCCTTGATTCAAAGCAAGTTAATGGATTTCGTTATAGAGAGATTACTATGCTACCGATAACTCCTATACTCTGCCTAAACACGCCGATTTATTATAGCATAAGACAGAAGAGAGTGATCAATTTCTCTCAAGATCTCTGAAGCAGACACAGCCAATTCTATCAGCCCACAAGTCAAGTTTCAGCAAAATTCTATTATTTGAAGTAATAAAGATCGTCAACTGTGGAAACACACGGGGCGTAAGGAGACAAGTGTCGTAAACTTTGTTTTCTGTTTAAAATTCAAATAAACAGATTCAATATTATAGAATTTTTTTTTTATTGCTTGTCCATTATGGTCTGCGTCATATTAGCTTTGTAGAATTACGATAATGAATTGTATGTACATTTCTTACTTTAAACTCGGTTGAGCTGTTTGTTTTACTTTGTTAATTTTAACAATCTCAAATATATTTTTAATTTCATGTAAACTTTACTCGTGTTACGTTGAGAAAATTTTCTAAAATTACTCTCGTGTAATTTTTCTTATATAAACTTTCGACATTTTGATTGATTTTTGTTTCATATTTTGATTGCCACTTAAATTAATTTTTTTTCTATTTCGTGTTATTTCATTCTGACCGTGTTTTCTTCTCAGTTCTGATCACCATATCATTGATCGACTAAAGTGCTTATTATGTTTTTGATCTATTTCAGTTCTTTGACATGATTTGGACGAACATCAAACTTCATCAAAACTTCTAAGTTTCATATTAGGTATTATCATCACAAAAATATCACAAGCTCAACAGTGAAAAATGATCTATTACATAATTTACAGCATGCTCTTTATGAAGATATCAACGTTTACCAACAGATACCCAGGGGGCGTATGTAGCTGTCCCATATGGAAGAGAACAAATGTTCCAGGTGAGATTTTCAACATGTATTTTGTCACTTTCCAGTGATCAATGTGGCACTTCAATGGAAAAGGACTTGCAGGTAATGTTTGTTTCATAGGTAATTTGTCTTACTTGAATAAATCAATCAATTCGTGGAATGATCGATTGTCGCGAAGACAGTGACGAAGTGTTTAGCTTGGCAAATCATTCCTTAGAGCAATTTTTTGTTCCCATTTAAATACATAATCTCATTTAGAGTCAAGATGATTTTTCAAAATTGAGGGAGATCAATTTGTTCAAATTCAGTAAAAGTTTGGTATAGTTTATAACATATGTTACTATATTGCACGACGTTTTAAGGGATTAATAGATATAATTATATACATGTGTATGTATTCTGCACTATAATAAGATAAATAGGAAAGAAAGGTGACTTATGTAAGCCAATATGCACTGATCTACTATATTCTGTCGGGTTTGTTCCATCTTACAGTATTTTCATCAACTATCTTATAACAACGACAAATCAATGAGTCTATCCTCGATATATTAATTTCAGGGTCCAAGTCATTACGAGCAGAAAAAGTACGTTGTGTTCAAAATACGCATTATTTGTTGTCGGAATGCATGTTTATTACTTCTTATGATCGAGAATCATCAATATAGGGTCTGACGCAGTAATTAATGCCACTTTCCCTTTTGTTTTATCAGACAGCTAACGAAAGATGATTTACGGGCCATGGTAATATACCATAAACCAGCAAGAGAGGGCAAATAGAATGTCGTAAAAATAATTATTAATTCCTAGAGAATGTATTAAGATATGTGTCAGCGATTTTATGTAGCCTTTGACAGGATTTGTATATACACAAACAATTGGGTGTAAGTTCTTTATATCATTTTCTCAATATTTCATCTCGTTTTACATAGTTTTCTCTAAAATAAAATGCGTTGTCATGTTATGCCTTTTACCTTAGAGTTTTCGATTATTGTTTTTTTTTTTCTTTTATAGTATATTTATAAGGCCGAATTAGGGAATATGTATTCGTAGCTGAAAATGTTGCTTCAAAATTGACCTTGCATAACTTTGCGATAAAACAAAAAACAAGAAATTATTGAACAGATACATTAAAATGATATCTATTCATTCGAGGTTTAAAAGAAAATATTCAGCAATGTTAAATGAAAATCATATATTGCTTACATCATATTGTAATAAAAACTTAAACACTAATGGTGTTTTTTAAAAGACAAAATGTGTTTGTACAGTTAGTTTGAATTTATAAAGCGTTGATGGTCTTTTTTAAGATTATCGACAAAATACGTACAGGGAAGGTTAAAAAAGCAACAACAACAATTCAGCCGAAAAGCTCACAATACAATAACTGATACAGTATCTAGTTTCGCCTTTTAAATTCAACAAGTAAAATTATTATGAAACTAGTGCAGTTAAGGGCTTGAGTAAACACTGTGATGTGCTAGGAGAATTGAGAATATTAAAAGGTGTTCTGATTTTATCAGACCCATTAGGTTCCTCAACACTATGGGTAGGCAAACTTATAAAAACTAACATTAAAGGTAGAATGTGTTATGATAAACACATAAATTGAATTCAGTGGCAAAATTGGTTCCCATTTTCACATATGTTTTAAGATTTAACACGATTCAAGGTAGATAAAACAGCATTTCAGCAGTTAATATATTATATGGAATAATTTATTATCCTTTATAAGTAGCACTTCGATATGAAATGTAACAAAATGTAACGAGCATAATCATAACTGCTGTATCGTTTGTAGGGTCTTGACATCAGATGTAAGTAATGGTCATAATTATGTAGATTTATAACCTTTCCAAAATAGTCATTTTAGAAAGGATGACATTAAAGTCTTAATCGTTGCCTACAGCTGTTCATGTACATTTGTAGGTAAATGTTTGTGTTGATTAAAGAAGTAAAATCAATCAAATATTTGTACTTTTCTGATTTGTTTTCATGCGGGTTTTTATTGTAGTTGTTAATACTTTTAAATTAGGTATTCTTTATGTAAAATATGTGAACGGCATTTGTATTCCAATGCACTTTCTGTTTTTGTAAGTAAACGTTTTATCAAATAAGCAAGCAAATAAATAACGAGTTGTCAAAAGAATTGCGAATCAGATGTAAAGAACACATACGTTTTCAGACTGTGTTTTATTTAAAAGGAAATGGACCACATTACATTTATTCAGTCTTTTTAATTCTTAAACTTAGTATACAAAGATATTCACAATGTTACCGTCTTAATATATATCCAGTATAGAGTTATTTTATTCCGATAATTCAAAGAATCGGTTTCTTGTGTATTTAACGAGAGTTATTTGTATTCATGTATTCAAATGTTGGTATGTTTAATATTTCATGGAACTATTTAGTCGTGAATACCTAGATAAATGGCAAACGCCCCGTGGTATCACAGATAACGATCTTGTGAATAATATATGATGTGCTAAGCTTATCTCCTTAAGTACGAATTTAAAATTAGCAAAAACTATTCCATAATGTAATAATGTGTAAGCAATTCCTTGGCATGTCGATCAGTGGAGAGTAATAATGGTTTCACGATCTCTTCAAAAGTACTGATCATACCATCCATAATATACAGAATGGTTATATACGGTCAATAAAAAAAGTTCTATATAAGCGCCTGTTTGTTAAAACGTAACCGATGTTTATTGTAGAATTTGTACAAGTTTTACTGATTAAAATTGACACATAACTACCAAATTGTGTATTTCAAAGTACCAGAATATCTAGACTTATTCCTTTTTAGACAAGAGTTTTTATTTTAAAATCATGTTTTCATGCAAACAGAATAACATTGTATTATTCTTTAAAAAAAAAATCTTTATTTGTATTTATGTATATTTTGTGTTTAATATTATTTGTTTTAATAAGTATTCTATATTACAGTGCGTCGAAAGTCCGTCGTTCAACATTGATGCTAATTATGGTTAAATGCTTAATCGTATGGGTATAAAACTGAAAGTGTGTCTATGAAGAGAACAAAACATTCTTAAACAATACTAACCTGTACTCGAGATTCTACGAGATCTAGTCTAAGTGCGAGGGCCTCTCTCATGAAGACGTCGGGATAGTGACTATCATTGAAGGCCCGTTCTAATTCTTCAAGTTGCCAACCTGTAAAATTTGTTCTCGTTCGTCGTCGTTTTGCTGAAGGACTTTCCATATCATCGTCGTCGTCCTTTTCTAAATTCAAATGAAAAAACATTCTCAATTATGAATCATTGTGGTTTTTTAATATTAATGAAAGAGAAATGATAAAATTGTTTAAATAGTAAATATGCATTTGAGAACATTGATTTATTTTATTATTTAATAAACTTAAATGATACTACGCATTTTTGTATAATATTCCTAGATATGCTGCTTCAGTGTATATCACTGGTTTCTCAATAAACGTCTTCTATGGAGTACATCAAATAAAGATAAAATTCTACATTTAGTAAATCACGATTTTTGCAGAGAATAATTTCATGATATTTCATAGCTTTATGTTTTAAGGAAAGGTAGCATATCTGAATCAGCAGAAATTGACAATGACAATGATAGCACATTAAAATGTATCTTAAAATATAATCAATATACTTCAATTTATTTTTATTTAATTTCATCTATTTGAGTCAAATTAAAAAACAGTGGTGGAATGAAATTAAATGAAAATACTAGAAATTCAATAAGTGTGTATTTCAATTAAAAGGAAGATTTTGATTGACATAGCAATAAGTAACTATTTAATTCTGACATTTTAATTAATATAAGTGGAAATATTCAAAATTGTGCACGAACTGTGATGCGTTGATTCCACTTATCCTGTTTTCTAATAAGTAACGTTATAGTTTAATTTAGTTATTCGAAATTCATAATATGTATACCATTTTACCAAAAAAATCTACTTATCTTATTTTACAGGTATCACTTATTGACATTTAATTAGAAGGAAAGTCTAGTTTATGACATGGATTGAGAGGAATGGATATATCAAAGTTCAATAAAATCAGGCTGCTTAAAACCACATAATTTCCCAAACACAAGTTTTATAACTTAATGCAATACGGTCTGGGTTTTAAATATTTCGACAGGGTATGTTTGTTCTTCTTGTCGAACGACAGTAAATTGGTGAAGTAAATTAAATTTGACTCGAGAAAATTATAAATAATTAATACCGATCCTATGCACAATTAACCACTTTCAGACAGTACTACAAAGAACTCTACACACAGATAAGATACAAACTGATCACATAAATCAACATTCCATTTAACAGACAAAACGATATCATAAAAAGTTGGTATACATTTAAATAATTCTTTGATACTTATGTGCGGAATTCATTTAATGTCTTAATTGACAAACTAAAAATATTGTTCAAAATTGATCGTACCATATTTATGCGTATTACTCATAATGCAATAAAAAAAACATGCGGCAATACTATAAGGATACCAAATTTGTATGTTGTGGTATGTATATCATATTTAAATAACATGCAATTTACTCTATTGATACCTTACCTGGAGATTTCATGGATCCATTTTTATCGGAAGAACACCCTGACGAATGTGAACTATGAGTTTGTCTTGAGGAGGAAGACGGTGGTGAAAGCATCCCCTCGACAGAAAAATTAACATGTCCATTTCCGTGGTAATCAAAATTGTACGGACTTCCAACCGTAGTCGGTAAACCTAGGGAGGCAAACGGTCCTCCAAAATGAGCATATCCAGAAAGAGTAGACAAAATTCCGTATCCATGAGGATACCGAGCATCCAACAAACTTAAGGGTCCATTCATATTTCTATGTCGATTCACCTGTCGGTTTTCACTGTATGTCAACATTTCTAACACCTCTGTTCTCTTGATCAAATTCGGAGTCATTTAACTTATTACGATCAGCGCGCATATAACATGGAGAGAATACACCAGCCAATCAGAAAAGAGCATAATGTCTTTGACAAAAGTGGGAGGGAAAGTCTTCTCTTGATGCTGTTCCTAGACGGCTGTAGAATGTCCTGAAGCAGGCAACGACATGGTGGGTAATAAACAGAGCAAATTGCCTGTTTGTGATTGATGAATGTGACTGTCAAAGCATAGTGTGTGGAGTGAACGCTCCAATGCCTAAGGCCGTTTTGTTCAAATCATAATAGATTTCAATAAAACAGGTAAGATTTGATTAGTTCGATCCCAGTATAACTAAAGATATTAATACAATAAAACTATTTTTAAAGTTGTAATGAGTGTTGGCTTTAATATTAATCACAGTATTTCCTTTCTGTTTGTGAGTTTTCTGTGTATGTGTGTGTCCTGACTAAGTGTCGTATTAACATTGCATCACGCATTACATTTAACATACACGTATTTAGATTTGTTTAATAATCATTTTGTGCATGTGACGGACGATGGTAAATGGAAACTGGCAAATAAAACACGGAGGTTGACAATTTAAGTTTATTCACATTCATCTGCTTTATATCGATGAACGGTTTAATATTCTAATTTGTTTTCTCATAATACACAACAAACAATATGTGACCGTAATAAAGTAAGATATAGAGAATTATTTAAGAGAAAAGGGAATACTATAAACTGTGAGTGCATACATAGAAGAAATTTCTTGTACTTTTGAATCACCCTTCTCATTGCTATCTTAGACATTTCAAAGTTTTATGTTTCACAAATTCTTAAGAGTGAAATCATTTTAGTTAAAAAAAAAAAACCCAAACTGCGTTAAATTAAATCCATTTTATTAACTTAACTAATTTTTTTTTCAATCAGAAAATGTATTACATTTTCTTTGGATAAATATGAAATAAATAATTACAACAAGTGTCATAATTCAATAAATGCGAGTTAATCTAAATTTCAGAATTTTATATTCATGAATTGATAATAATTTCATGAATGTTTTGTTAGAAAATTAAACAAAAAGGAAGCTTACGACTTGATAGAACTCAAAAAGATAAATAGTGTATACGTAAGGAAAAGACAGTTTAAAAAGAAATAGAAAAACTGAAAAGAACAGATAAACGAATAATAATTTCTGTGTTCTGTATAAATTTTTTTTACTTCGGTTATTAATTGCATTTCTTATATTTTTATTAATAACATCTTGCCAATATCTAACTTCTTGAAGACGTAACTAGATATTTCCTTTTTTATTTTTTTAAATACGTGTTGTTAGGGAATCTATGTTAAACTCGCTACTGTCTGTAACAGCCATATTCCTTAAGTAATATTCCCTTATAATCATTATAACATAATAGGAGGACAACTTCTGAAAATGAAAAGTTCGATTCAATTTGTCCATTAATGTCGATAAATTGTTAGCTTACTATACTGCCCAGATGTTTTCGTGTGTGACACAGCCCCGCAGACATCACAGCGAACACATCGTGTTTCTCATATCGCGTCAAAGGATCGCAACTCGTGCCTTGTAACTTTTAGATACAATTAGATAGTTTTGGTTTTTCTCATATAGCACTGTAGTTTTGCCTCCAGCAATTGTTTTGACACTTCGGACATTGTTGAAATAGATTAGCACACCCTAATAGATACAAAGATTATTCACATCATTGAAAGTGAACAGATATTAATCATGTTGACAAATTTTCTCGTGATATTCATAATACACTCTGTCACCATGTAACAATTCATATCTTTATTGCCCCATATTTCTAAGAACGTAAAATAATTATTTTTGAAATAAGTCTATTTTATGAAATATTAATGTTATCAATAACCTGATAGTTTGATGAATTCTTTTCATTTTAATGTACCAGTACAAAAATATAAATGAATGAGTTATTTATTGTTAATTTTTTTTTTATAAAAATAGACAATGCATTCCGAAATATTCGAAATCAAAACTATATATAATTTTAATTTATATTGTGCTACGTATAATTTTTATATTTGTAAATATTGAAAATTTGAATACTCAAATTTAAAAAGAATAAGGAAATGTAGGTAAATGCATGATAACAATTCTTAGAGATATAATTCAAAATAGCCTGACACGCCATATATTCTATATATAATAGTTAAAGCTTGAAGTGTGTACTATACCAGTAAAACTGCATTTTTTATTCTAAAATTAACATTAATGTACACATAACAACATTTTGCATATACAAAATATTGGCCTAATTATGTTAAGCATTGCAGCGTCATATTAATGATTGTTAAAGTAATTTTATACTGTGTGTTTCTGAATAGTTTAGGACAGGGAAATTTTAATACACGACAAATTCGCTGTCCGCCTTTCTGCTCGTAAATTGAAACTAACTCAAAAGTTATAACAAATGCCGAATTTTATGTAAATTTCATGATTTTCTTTTGATTCTCTACGGTTTGTCGGACGATAAAATCAAAAGAATTCTATCCAAAATTACATTTGTCAAAATAAGCTAGGTAAAAACTTGCAAAACGGGTTAACGTAATACAACACCATTCCTCAGTTGTTTGTTTTTATTAAACAAAGTAATTTGAACATGTCACCTAAAGAATGGTGGGTATTATGCTACCGCACGTGGGTTGTGTATTTTTTTATGTACACATTTAGTCACAAATGAACAAAATAAACTAGGAGTACGCGTCAGAAAAGATAATCAACCTCAAACAAAGTTAACTTATGCATTTAGAATGTGAAATTACATACATGTACTTACAATAAGCAATTAAAACATAGAACTTTTGTTATGCAACTTGCAAGCGTTTACCGTAATACAACGTTATACCTTGATTGCTTTTAAGAAAATAAATAAGAACAAAAAAAGAACATGCGTGCATTGGAACCATAGCATTGCTCCATTTTGATAGGTTCATTGGTGGGTTGATATCATGTCCCTTTAACATACTGACGAGGTAGCCGTATATATGTGCCCTTATTGATCTGTGCGATAAAGTGCAGAGATTGTGTATATTGCTGTTATATCCAGTGTCCTATAATTACAGGGATAATGTCCATCGTTAACACTTGACTACAGCGTATTACTAATGAATGAGCAGCGCTTAAAAGAAAAGGCAATGCACTGTCTCTGAGCGATTGTCAACAAGAACATTCACATATCTATACACGGGTTGCTTATATAAGATAGGGATATATTGTAATCTAATCTGGCTCCGTGTATTGAATTATGAATTGGTTATTTGATATGTAATAATGAAATATTTTGTTTTTCCCATATGTAATAAAAAAATTATTTCTAAATTGAATATAATATACTTACGTTAAACAGAGATGCGTCGAAAAAGGCAATACCAATAAACAAAAGGTCTGTATCTGCATTGTCTCCCTATGATACTCCCTTTCTTTTGGCTTGGCTGCTCATTACAACGCGGGAGCTTATGTAGCGCTTGACATTTATCTATAATCACGTAAAACAACGGTTTAGTACATGTTTTCACTGACAAAAATTCTTTTTAGTCCATACCAAAAATATAATGGGAGTCCGAGAGAGAAAAAGACAGAGAACATAGAGAAAGGATATACATTAACAATTATTCCTTATTTAATTCATTGGGAGCATTTGACATTATATAAAGTTATATGTATAACTGTCCTTATTTTTCACTAGGATATAGGCATTCATTAATTCTAATTTACATACACATTTTTTGTAAAAATAATATTGCAGAGTCCAATCTCCAGCGTTTTCTGTGATACTCTAGAAAATACCAACATAATAAAACAGATAAAAAAGCGAGGTCCTCTCGCCCATTTGGTTGGTTTGACGCCATTTTAGGATGCTAGTCTCACTTTGCTAGTTGATTCTGTTGACGACTTGTTGATGAATCTATTGTTTGTTTGTCAATAACCTTTGTTCTGTTGATCCTATTTCTTCTTGTTTTATACGTTTGGAATGTCCGTCTACTTAGTTCACATTACACGTGCCATACCACTAAATTAATTAATTCAATATTAAAGTATAATATTTCAATATACGGACGGTCTTATGATATATTTCTGTATAATAATTGAGATTAATTGTGTATAAATGAAGTCATTGCTTCTAAGAATATGACAAACAGTCAAATAATGCCTCCGCTCTTGATGAACTAAAGACTCCACAAAGTATCACACGTACATGACTTGAAACAAACACAAACTATGGCAGCTCAAGGTAATTTGATTTTTCTTGAGATTTTAAAATTAAAACCAAGCTCTGAAATATAACACAAAGACCGCTAATTATTAACAAAAAGACATATGAATTGCCGTGTTATTGCTACTGGTATCTTATAAAGCTGGTGCACTTATTTAACTTTAAACGCACATTATTGGTCTTGGTTTTGAAGGTCTTTGATCATTGCCCCAGCAAGTTAATATGAACTGTGAACAGCAACGTCTTTCATGTAAATATGGCCAGATCTTGTGTTCCAGGCGGACGTGTTTGAACGGCGATTTCAAGATAAGATGATACACTTAAGAATGATCTTAAGACAATTATTACCTGATTCCCAATACTACCTGTTGTTTGTAATAAACATTAAAATCACATATTGCTATTTAAAGTTCAATTATATAGTAAATGAAGACATATGCGCCTGTCATCTTAGAATAAACCTTCTCTCTTTAACCCGACCTTTATTGGGCCCAGAAAAAAAAACTCACATGTTATTGATGCTTTGAACTTGTTGGTCTCTTCTGGTTTCAACAGTGCCATTCTGAAGAAAAAAGTACTGGCTTAAAGTTAAAGCTTAACGCTAACCAGGTCGATTTATGATAAACATGCCTTCTATACAGCCACTGCACGCAATGTGAATATTTGAAGTTTAAGCATGGTATATACAGATAAAATGATAAGATTACAAAGTATATATTACTATCGAACAAATAAACAATTATTTTAAGGTAACATAATTGATTCATGAAGTACATGTAATGTCTACGTTCGTCTGTAGGCTACCGTACGGTGTCATTAGTGTATGATATTTTTGTATTAAGTTTGTATTAAGGGCTTCTTGTCCGATCAACAGCTAAGGTCATTTACGGACGTGCCAGTTTTACTGGTGGAGGAAACCGGAGTACCCGGAGTAAACCACCGACCTACGGCAAGTCACTAGCAACTCCTCGAGCGGGAATCGAACTAGGAGGTGAAAAGGTCTTATGATCACAAGTCGGCGACTTTAACCACTATGCCACCGCGGCCCCCGGTGTATGAAAATACTGTAAAGGTATGATTTCATTTTTTAAGTTCTTCAGTTGTAAAGTGCACTGCGAGTATATTGCCTTAAAAGTTTAAAAGTAAACCTGATCCAAACTACGTGTTCAGAGACAATAACATTTTCAATTGTTTTCTTAAATCATAAAAAAAACTAAAACTAAAAAAACCCAAACAACAACAAACATCCCAGAACGTTTAACTTTGTATGGGCATTAATAACTCCGTGTTTGTGTTGATAAAGAAAAGGAAATATAGTTAAAACGAAACGAAGACAAAATTTAAAAGACATAAGACGATGAGCAAATAAAAGGAAAACGCGAGACGCACACATAAAGAAGAACAACAACTACAATTTTTCACAACAAAAAGGAAAACGTGAGACGCACATATAAAAAAGAATAAAAACTACAATTTTTCACAACAAACAGGAAAACGTGAGACGCACATATAAAAAAAAGAATAAAAACTACAATTATTCACAACAAAAAGGAAAAATCACGAAACTCTATGTTACGAAAAAATGACGTTATAAGGATGCACTTCTCCAGCTGCTGTTTACTATAATTTATTTGTTAAAAACAAAACATTTTTACGTGAACAAAATAGAAACTATAACGAAGAGTTTGTCATTTACTTCAAATTTGTTTTATACCCAGACAAAGTATTTAAGTGCACGTTCAGAATTGTTGAACCAAATAAATATTTCATTTATATAAAGTAGGAATAATGAGTTAAAGCAACTCTTTGTAAAACAAAACATTAAAGAGTGTTTGTGAACATCTATTCGTTTTAGGTGCACTCAGACTTCTATTCTGACAATTGTACCAAAAGTGGCTGTCAACCTTTTCAACATCATTTCTAAAACACAGAATCCATTATATGTTTCCTTGCCGTACATTGTTGTTAAGAGTGAGACAATCTATTTAAACGCTCAATAACGCCCTATTGGTAATTAAACTTTTTTGTTTTTTATTTAATTTTCTAAATGTAAAAATATTGACACGGTTTTATCATTTTGAAACTCTTTTTACTGCGGTGATTAACCTTGTTGGACGAGTGTTTAATCCCGGCCATATTGACAATCATCTCAATGAATAGGGTTTTCAAGTTTGCGCAATTGCTCGGACTATGTTTTTATATTGTTTGATAAGTTAAACACTTTACACGGCTGTTGATAAACTATCACAATAAATATAAATCCATTCGTTATTATGAAAACTAGAGTAAATTTATTCTATTAAAACCCAGAAATAGTATTTAATGAACAACATGAAATGAACGCTGATGGATCTGGCAAACAAACACAGTCTCAACGTCGGATATCGCAAATGGATGTATCAAGCTTTAACAATTAGAGTAAATATTTGCTTCATTACGCCGACTTTGCCCGTGTCCATTACAACAGGAACTACTTAATGATAGGATAGTCTGATCAACACACATATAGTATCTTATCTAACATCAGTTTGAAACTTTTTATTTTGTATTTGTTTGCTTCCTTTGAGCCGCTTTCCTATTGTGCTACTTGAATTAGGGCCGGTCTGGATGCTGACGATTCTATTTGCAACCATCGTTCTTATTGAACGCACATAACGACCATGTTGACTCTCCCGTAATTTGCAGTCTTTGAATTCTTGTGATTTAAACTGGTTCCCATCGCGTCATTCGCCTATCATTATCGATCATGTTATGAATGATCTTTTAATTTCGTACTAAATATCATTTTCACACGACCATTTCGTGTGAAATTCATTTCTTAAGACAATAATTGTGTCATTTAATTTACTTAGAAAAAATATTGAACGTCGACTTTGCTGTTATTTCAATATAGTCGTGTTTACATCAATTTAAAATCAATTGCGAATTATTAATTGACAGACATTTTTATACAATGAAAACTATCGCAATAAAGTATGCTTTTGTTACTAAATGATGGGAAAATCATACAATCCAACTTGAAATAAATACAAAGCATTTAACATATAAGCCTGGCATCAGTGTTATGTAATTCTTTGTTGTATAGACGATGGCTTTCTATTGCAGATTTCTAGTTTTTTAGTTGCTGGCTTTATATTGGAGATTTCTTGTTTTATAGTTGCTGGTAATATATTGGAGACTTCTTGTTGTGTAGTTGTTGGTTAAATATTGGAGACTTCTTATTGTGTAGTTGCTGGTAATATATTGGAGACTTCTTGTTGTGTAGTTGTTGGTTAAATATTGGAGACTTCTTATTGTATAGTTGTTGGTTAAATATTGGAGACTTCTTGTTGTATAGTTGTTGGTTATATATTGAAGACTTCTTGTTGTGTAGTTGTTGGTTATATATTGGAGACTTCTTGTTGTATAGTTGTTGGTTATATATTGGAGACTTCTTGTTGTATAGTTGT
>JAUMGZ010081452.1:0-18169 GCA_032359645.1 Pododesmus macrochisma | reverse complement strand
CGACGGACGGACGGACGACGGACGGGATTTGTATGAGAAAAGTCTACCTTGGACCTTCGGTCCAGATGGACTAAAAAGACAGCAGAAATTAAAACCAATAAACTGGACATTATATTAAACTCTGAAGCCTTATGTAAAAGACAACCTATTGCTCTGTATGCTTTTAATAATTACCCCTATGTTAACAAATCAAATACGATAAATGGGTTGTATATTCCCAACTAAATCAATAACTTGATTAATGTAATAGGAGTCTAATTGCTCTTGACTTAATCAGCTTTTGTCTCAAAACCATATTGCTCTAAGAGATTTACGAGAACTGTACCACCATGAATCAGGCATACTGATTAAAATTACAAATCGATTTAACGCTATGGAATAAAGTAAACGAGCTAAACTACCATGTTATGGCGAACGGGAATTGCAGGGTCTTCTAGAATTACCCAATTTCCGCAATTTTAATGCAAAATGCGTGGTTTATCACTCGCAAGGCAGTAATATTATATAACATGCATACCAAAAAGGAACAACATATGGTGTATTGACAATAAAAGATGGAAATTACAGAAACCAAAAAATCCTGCTTTTATCATGGGAATTGTGTGGTATTCACATTCACAGAAGCATATTATTGTTCATGAATGAACAATCACGCAAACGAAAGAAACGTGATGGATATAAACTCTTCCGAAGCACTTGGCTTTACTTCAAATTTTATGGAGGTTCTTAAAGTATCTAAATATCTTGATTCTTTTACTTTTCTAGTGTTTTGTGGTCTGAGACTCGTGTACACTATAGACATTGATTGAATGTTAAGTTACACATTCAATGACATATGATTGTAAATATATATGTATATATATGTGAAAGTCAATAGTGCTGTTCTATAATGGTTTTAACCTACAATTTTAATATATACAAGTACTAAGACATAGCGCTTTGATTTAGGAATGAATTGTAGTAACGAGTTTGGAGAAGTTAGTTTTGGCTCCTTCCTCTTATAAATATCATATTTATCGGAGGCATGATTCAGGTTGCATTTTTGTATTAAAGTGCGATGAAATGAATTGTTTAGAATTATTGGTGGCATGCAGAACGTCGTAAAGCTTATATCGAGATAATATTTTTTTATTTGAAACATTGGAGCATAGTGTTACTTGTTTAGTCTATGTCTGAAATAAAGCAAAATGGTCACGTTCCAGTGTGTTGCAATATCCGCTTTGCTGAACTAATCAATTATCTTTATATGATATTTTTTATAACAATCATTTATGTTACTGCAAACCGTTATGTGTAGTAAAAGATACTCTTAAAGTAGTAAATACTAAAACAAACCAAGATGATATCAAAAGCCGGCCATAAGTTCATTGACATGGGCGCACCAAAGAAAAATGGGGTTCTTATGCACTAGTTTCCTACTACTCATTTGTTCGGCCGTGATGTCACATAAGTAACCCGGAACACAATCATCGATCGTTGGTTTGTTTTATTCGGAAACGGTCGAGGACTTGTGTATTAACAACGCAACAACTGGACGCTTACGGTGATTAGGATGTAGTCTCTTGTCTGAATATTGTTTTTTATTTTTTACTTTTTATCAATTCATTGAAAAACATTAACAAAATACATTTTTACAAAGAAACTACCATTGGAATATGAATGTTAATATGTGCATAAAATGGTTATGCTCTTTATTTTCTTTTTAAATTTCTCTGAATTTTTGTGATTTTAAAATCAAACGAGTTTTTGTATAAAGTACCTTGCAAAAGCAACTTGCCAGCAAATAAACTTTTAAATACTTTTCGTGCGAAAAGATTTAAGGTTGACTAATTTTATAAACAATTGACTGTAGAAACCGTTCGATCTACGGACTGCATTTTAATATCGAAACACATTAAAGATCTCTACCAGGAGAAGGACATACTTTTGTGGCGAATTGATGCTTTTCATCAATATTTTCTTGTCTCTCTAGAGAATTATATTTCATATTCATGAATACACCAGTCTGGTTAATATCCTGTATATATTCTAATACGCATCACGGCGTCTCTAACATAATTCATAAGAACTGAGAGTATCTAACACTATTAATCAATATAAAACAAAACGCATAAGTATATCAGATATATCATGAAATTTTATGAGATGATTTTATATACTTTAATCTAAAAGTAAACATAATTCACTTTTTTATTTTAATGGTTCTATACAGTTATGCAATCACAAACGCCAAATCTCTACACATATCAAAATTCATTGATGTATCAAAAGCATGCCATTTTAAATAGAATATCCCTTACTAAATAAAAAAAAACCCTCAAATAACTTTTTTCTTCAATGAATATTTATTAGATTAATGCCTTGCATTGTGCATAAAATCTTTTTATATGCAATGCAATAAATTTAATGTGCGAAATAAATGTTATAAAGAGAATTGCATTTGTTTGAAGAGAGATATAACAATTTGATTTGTGTATATTTAGCGTTCCATATTTGAGAGATAAGGTATTCTATTTAAAATATCAGAATTCCGATAGCAAAGCGAATGTTTCAGGAGCTCCTGTTTCTATTAATAGCAAAGAGCGTAAACGATCACACGAAACATAACGATAAATTAAATATGTTCGTTTTATCTTAATACGGAACTGCGGGATTGGTTTTTATCTTTTGGTGTTTAATGTTCCAATAATCTGTTATTCACACGCATTACATTATTGTTTGGAATTTTCAGTGTGATAGATTTTATCAAGAAAGGAAAATTAACACTCCTGTAATTTTCAATTGTTTGATTACAAATGATTTTAGATTCAACTTTAACTTCCAAGGTGACAGTAGCATACTTCCTAAGCGACCCTTATATGTGCTATAAATATAATGTCTGACATATACAACAGCGCAGTTTATCATACAAGAAGAAATAGGATCAACAGAACACACGCTATTGACAAACAAACAACAGCTTCATCAAAAAGTCACCACAAGTACTAACCAACCAAATGGGTGAGAGGACCCCGCCCTTGACCCGAAGCCAAGCTCCAAATCAACCGTCATCAACGGACTCGTTTATCATGTAACATATTACATAGACCCTAAGTTTGTTTGTTTAATTAGGGCTTAACGTCACGTCCAGAATCTTTCACCGATATTGTGACAAAAGACCAAAAGAGAAAAACCAAAAAATAGGACAGGAAGAGAGGCGACAGGAACGGGAAACGAAAGGAATAGAGATAGAAATATGTAGTTATTGCGGCTCCTGTTATCATTAATCAATTCGTCAGTTAGTCAGTTTTCTGGTTACATTGAATAAAACAATTATTGTAATTTTATATCTGTTAACGAGGAATGCATTGTTATAAAACAATGTCCAGAGATATACGTTGAACCATTCCTGTTTTAATTGCGTGTGCAACTAAAGAGTGGTTTGTTTAATTAGGGCTTAACGTCACTTCCAGAATCTTTCATCGATATTGTGACAAAAGACCAAAGAAGAAAAATCAAAAGATAGGACAGGAAGAGAAGCTGCGACATGAAAAGGAAACGAAAGGAATAGAGACCTGACCACTTTTATAAAATTGTTGGATTGGACTTTTTCCAAGATCAAGGCCTTCCATCCTCCCCTTTGGGTTCCGCAGCCGATCTTTATGATGGTCGTATCATTTCTAAATTCATATGAGGTCCTCTCACAAAGAACGCTTTTCATCCCCTTTAAAAAGTGTATTATTGATGATCCGCCTAAGTTTTTTTTTGGTTTCCTATTGAAACACGTCTGTATGCCGCTGACATGGCAAAATAAGAATACAGTAAATGTTACGTGTCCGTCGTGATGGACGTAACATTTCACACTCTCATAATTGTTATCGAAATAATGCATGACCTTTGAAGAAGAGCCTACAAAATTTCTAGACGTAAATACCGGCCACTGTACATGTAGGACACAAAATCAGCTAATTATAACATAACACAACATATAGTCGTCTGTTGGATCTGCTGTAAGTGTATCATAACTGTACACTACGTATCTTGTTCAAACCTCTAATCAAATAACATTTCGAAATGATAGATAAAGTTTCTATTTTGGACTGACAGCAATAGATGATGTAGTAAATTAGCTGTCGCAGGCTGTAAAATATTGATAGAACATAATTATATAATGAACTAAAATTGATTGATTTTTTTGAGGAATAGTATCATAATTGTATCAATGGATTGATTGCTGTCAATTGAATCGTGCCGTTCTTTATTGCATGACTTGGCATCTTCTGATTTCTAGTCGGAATTTAATCACGACAGTCACATCATCCATCTTTCCTCCATAGGGAAGGATGTCTTACATAAGATCAGTAGAGCAGTGAATTAAGAAGACGCTACTACTCCAATTGCCATACCAACGAATAAACTAACTATTGACAGAATCCCTTCATATCAAGATGTTCCCAAAACTTTTTCACAAAGACTCTAATTAACAAGACAAGACATGATGTGGTATAGCTGATACCGTATAAAACAATAAGAAATAGGATCAACAGAACAAACGCTACTGACAAACAAACAATACCTTACTCAAAAAGTCATCACAAGAACTAACCAGCCAAATAAGACTGTTTTAGTTTGGGCATTAAAATAAACGTCAAACCAACCAAATGGATGAGAGGACCCCGCCCTTGACCCGAAGCCAAGCTCCAAATCAACCGTCATCAGCGGACTCGAAGGGGAAAATGAATTTAAAATAGACAAGACCTTGATAAATCAAAGCTCTGAAGGAAAGGAGGAATGAGGAAAAATCACGATGGTAATGAAGGCCAAAAAACACACCTCAACAATACTAAAAAAAAGTAGTCTTTCCAACATTATAGATATGCGCACAGTCAAAAGATGAATTTTTAAACGTATTCCTCTGGACACGTGTTTCGGACAAACCAGTCCTCATCAGCAAAGGTGACGCTATAAATTATATAGAATTTAATATTATCAAAAGACAGATAGACGGACTGACTGACTTACTAACAATAAAAAGAGCCATAATGTCAAATAGACAAGTACACAAATTTCGAATACAGTTACATAATATAACTTCATCCTCTACGGTCTATGACTAATTCGCGACTGGTTATGTGGTACAGACCTCAAACAATAGACAAAGTCCAGCTCAATCACAGGTTGGCATCCAGCAAAACTCAGTAATAATACCAAATGAATAGACTATAGAGAGAGTCAATCGACAGCAAATGTTCGGTATGAAACGGTATTAAAACACAAAAATGCTCAACGCGGGGAAAGGTTTAACCTAATTCCACTACTGCATATGAGCCCAGGTGTACATGTATAAAACAAGAAGAAATAGGATAAACAGAACAAACGCTATTAACAACAAAACAATAGCTTCATTAAATAGTCACCACAAGAACTAACCAGCCAAATGGGCATTAAAATTTACATCAAACCAACCAAATGGGTGAAAGGATCCCGCCCTCGACCCGAAGCCAAGCTCCAAATCAACCGTCACCAACGGACTCGCAAGGGAAAATGAATTTAAAATAGACAAGACCTCGATATATCAAAACTCTGAAGCAAAGGAGGAGTGAGGGGAAATCACGATGTTAATGAAGGACAAAAACCACAGTCCAACAGCGAGTGTAAAAATTCAACACTGGATCACACCTTTCTTTCTAGCGTGACCAATACCTGCTTTGCATAACAAGCGAGGATGCTATACAGCTACATTGTCGTAAAAACATAATTAGATAATTCTCAAGCGCTCAAAATTTCTTCCACTTGTAACTAGGGAAGCCTAGGTAGACTTGCAAAGTTCATGAGTGAATCGGTGAAATACACCGTCAATGCGTTAGTCGTTTCTGAGTACTACTCATATTTTGGTAAAATAATATCATCTCCCCTGTTTCCATTGAAAAGCGTCGTTTCGAATGAAGCGATCGATAGTTCCAACATTTACTCTTATTAAAGTCATTGTCCAAAGACTAGTTTGACCAAATTGTTAGTCTCCAATGCATGAAAAAATAAACATATTTGGGACAAGGGACCACGTTCACAATTGATCATAATGTGTGGACACATATGCTTTATCTATATACATTGAAGAATCATAATATTTCCGTGAAACGCTTAAATTCCTTCCACTTTTGAAAAGCAGGAGGGTCGTGAAGCTCTTCAGTGCATATTCTGTTTACAAAATGCAATCACGATAAAATATGCCACTCTGCATTTTCAATCTGTATCGAATCTGTTAAATTAAGAACATAATTATATACTATGTAAAAGTAAAATCATTCCTTAACAATATATAGATTAAACACAGTTTATCATGGGTCCTGAGGCGACTTGCAGAAGATATTTGAGGATGTGTATTATAAATAAAAGTTAATTTTTATCTCCTGTAATTAAAGAGTGGAAATTTGCTTGTTCTATCGTCACGAGTAAACCCACTGAATACATAATAACAAAACTCCGGCAAGCAATTCTTGCATATTTCCGCATATAAATTAGGTTACAAATTTGTCATTAATTAATTGTTAAGTCGCCCTATAGCGGGGGACACAAATTCTACGAATTTGGTTGTTTATCTAGATAATTGCCTTTTGGTTAACTGTGACATCAGGCAAGTTTAGCTCAGCCAATGTTTCACACACACACACACACACACAAATATATATATGAGACGTAGTTGGTTTCTAATTTTGTGCTTGAACAAACAAAAATATCTTATCCACCACTTGAGTATATGTTAAATACGAGAGTAAATATAAATCTATAAAGGAACATAAATAAAATTAGAGTAGAGGGAAGCACCAGTCATGACGTTAAAATGTTATTTATAATTTTGCTAATTATGATAAGACTGTTAAGAAGGATAAACCAAATTAGCACATGATCTGTTTTTAATATATGTTATACTGTTTTATCGATGTGGTTGGCACAACAACTGTTGAGTATTCTGTATTTTGTCTTATATAACGCGCTTAGAAATTATTCTATAACATTTTCAAGTAGAATTCGCTTCGGCTACCATTTGCTATATATACTTCTAAAATCACCTTGAGTAGTGCATTGAAGAATTTACTAAGGATTCATATCTTGTTTGTTTACAGAATGCAAGGATCTGCTCGAACGGCTGCTGGAGATTAATCACGAGGCCAGGATTCTTATAGACGATGCTTTACGTCATACATGGCTCTCCATAGACTATGAAAAACCCATCATACGATATCCCGTGGCTAAACATGTGTCCACAGATATACCAAACAGTGCAATAGTTTGCTACATGAGTGACATGTACCATTATAAAGAATCTGATGTCATGGTATCTCTCCAAGACAGAAAAGTAAACACAGTTGCCGCAACATACCATTTACTTCACAAACGATTCGAATCGGGACTAAAACTTGTCGGTTTCTCTATGGAATCGCAGATAATGAAACGAGAATCACAATATTCTTCTTACAGTGTGCCGGATAGTAGTAGGGGTAATCTTACGGACAGGGGGGTAAGAGTTCCCGCCGGGTTGAGCACGCCCATGATCAACCCCGGCTCTTATAAGAATTATGTTCAATCTATGAAGGAAAACAGACATCAGAGATCGGTATCACAGTCAAATCATTCAAATGGATTATTTTTACAAAGACAAAAGGTTATTGCTACAATTAAACCAGAAAATAGTGTTCGCTCAAGTAGTAACAACAAACACAAAGAATTCAACCTACCTTATACGCCAACATATGAACAGTTATACGCTTGGGAATCAGGAGGAATAGTAAGACTTGATGGGACGAACAAGATAACTAATTCAAGTGGGAATTTATCTAAGTGCAATGAGCAAAGCGTACCACCTCTAGTCAAGTCAGATCAAGGTGAAAATACGGTATCTTCGCCAATGCCACAAACAGATGACCATAAAAAAAGTGACGATGACATAGCTTCGGAGTCTTCCATTTCTATCAAACTTCCCACAGGGACGCCAACGTCACGTGCAACATCACCAAGTAAATCAGTGTCTTCCTTTAAACGGTATCAGCAGGGTTCTAAGCGCTTTCAGCAGCGTTCCCTCTCTGAACCAAAACTCTCAAAAGCAAACAAAGACAAACTAGGGATTTGTGTTAGTGAAACAGAAGCTAAGGAAGCGTGGAGTCCCAACAGTCCAAATACAAACAAACGGAAGGCAAAACTGGTGAAGGGTGTAACTTTGACCCTTTCCAAAGCCAAAACAATATTTGGCAATCCGTTTTCGTCCTCAAAGACACTTACTCCCAGAGGATATAGGCCAATGCCGACAGCTGAAGACCTACGGCAAGCTCAAATTATTGGAAAAGGTATGCATTATCAAATTGTGTAATAATATATATTGTAGTTCACGCAATTGTTTATCGATTAAATTAATAAATGTTTTATGTGTCAGTTAACGAAATTTCTGTGAACATGTATGTTGTTTTAATTAAACATACACTTGACTATAACAACTATATACGAGGTTAGATTTTGCAGTTATGGTCAGCTTGGATCAGCAGATTGAAAAAAGAATGATAAAAAAACATCTATTGCTTAATATCATTTTAATATTTGTTTCACCTTAAAACTTAGGACGCATAATGGTGGAACGATCCAAAGCATATGCAGTAGACTACAGAAAACCCAAAACAGTCGGAGGGTCGTACAGTAATCTTCTTCCTGACGTGATAAAAACTCTGAATGAACGAGCAAAATCGGATTTAGGTGTGTATTCGAGAGAAAATTCAACAATGCATCTACCGGAAGTAGCAGATGCAAATAAACAAGACATGTCCGATAATGAGGAGGAAGATGACAGCCCTGTGGAAAAGATCATCGCAGACGATGAAGCTCCTATGATGCGAATTCGGATCACAAGTTTTATGAAACCTTGACTGGAACTTTTAACTGGTGCGTTCAAAGCAAAAGGAATAACTTATCATTGACGAGACTCGTCACTTCGGATAACGCATCAACATCACGGAAAGAACTGGTCCGATTTTGAGGATATAATCAAATTATTGGTTTTGTTCATGCTATGCGTTTTGAAAAGCTATTACATAGAAAATATGCATATATCGGAATTAAATATATATTTGCACCATTCCTACGAAAATGTAAGTCAAGCGCACTTACTGTATTCAGCAAATGAAAATCTGAATGAATATCTGTCTTGGTATATCATATTTATCGGAGGCATGATTCAGATTGCATTTTTGTATTACGATGAAGTTGTGTCATCATAGTGGATATATATATATATACGTAAACGTATAACGCGAAAGCACTTCATGTTGGAAATGAAATTAAAGGAGACTGATTCTATTCGAAATGCGTTATAATTTAAAAACAAATATTTGCAAGTTCATAGAGAGTAATTCAAAGGGATGAGTAGTTTATGATGAGCTATTATATTGTTATACTATGAATAAAATTGTTATTATAATTTTTTAGATTGTTTTAGTTTGTCGTCGGTAATTCACATGGGTTTCACTGCGACCTATACTGGCGGTCGGTTTCCGACAATGGTTATAGTTTGGCATGTATTACTAGATGAAGTTGACGTTATATTGCTACGGAGGATTTACGAGAAAAACTTGCGACTTGATTTGGCATTATTTATGTTACCATCATTGCCGGTCCGATTTTAAACTAAATGTGTATAGAATATCATTTTCTGATTTATTTTACATGTTTTAGTCATCACATTGCGAAATTGTCGAATGACATATTAACAACATGTTTTTATTTTATTTTTAAAGTTTCTTCAAAACAATATAAAAATTATTTTAATAAAGAAATTTAATTTTGAAAAATTAAGTCAACGATACATATTATGTTAAATGCTATGTTATAAGATATTTATTATATTGATATTCAAAAACAACACTAAAGTTATGGCTGTATAACATAGAGCTATTCTATAAACTCTTTCAAAGATATTCCCACTAAATGTAAGGAACTTTTGAACTTAATTCATAACTTAATAAATATCTTAATCGATTGTCTACAGAGTAATAGGGATGTGACATTTCAACGGTCCAAGGCTCATCAAGATATCGCGAATCTGTGCGTTTACATGAACAAAGAAATCTTTACTATACTGCGTAAATATCATGTTTATCTCTTTAGAAATTCTGATACCTATAATTCATGTGTATAACATATCATGCAAAGTGTCCCGTTCCCCGTAAAAGATATCAGAGCATTTTAAAAGAAAAAATGTCGTCTTTAGGAACATGGAATGGTTTCATTATATCCACCTGGCCGATTGACAAGTATTTATATTCACACATACATCTTGTCCTGTATCGTGTTTAATGTCTCTTTGTGTCCTTGTCTGTAACCGTCGTTTGTTCGAGTCGTGTTAGAGGCCTATCAGATGTATCCCACCATGTATTGGCACATAATTTGAGAAATTGTCTTCGTGTCTCTCTAAGACAGTGTTTGTACATACGGTAAGCCGTTTCGGTTTTTATACAAGAAATAGAGATATTTTTATTTAAGATACAGGTATCTCTATTTGAAATAGAGATATCTCCAATTGAAATAGAGACATCTTTAATTGACATGGAGATATCTCTATTTGAAATAGAGATATCTCTAATTCAACAAAAAATAGAGATATCTCTATTTAAAATAGAGATATCTGTATTTAAAATAGAGATATCTCTATTTAAAATAGAGATATTTGTATTTGAAATAGAGATATCTCTTTTAAAATCGAGATATCTGTATTTAATTAATAAAAACCCAAACGGCTTGCCATAAATACATGTATATCATGTTTAACTGTTTTTATATTAAGCATTTACTCGGATGTATTTGCTGCGATTATCATATTGGATTGACGCCACCAAAACCCAAGCTAAATATGGATAGAAATTACGACCTTGAAAATGCCAAATATTAACATTTAATACATGACCTCAAATATTTCATCTCGCTTACATTATGCTTTACTTTCCTGACTATAATATTATAATAATAATAATGTAGAACAACTTTTATAGACTCAGTATTTTTTAAGTTAATTTACATTTTTTAACTTGAACATGTACACTTGAATGAGTTTATTAATTGGTCAGAAGTACATAAGTCCTTTTAGATCATAGTGTAAACATTATTTTCTTTTCGTATCTGGCAAAATTATTTTTGATGATTAAACTGTTGATAAAATATAGTAATCCTGTATTAAAGATAAGTTGATAACCAAATATCTATATGGAAAAAAGAGTTGTCTCTCTTGTATATATAAAAGATGATAATATAAGTTCAAATATATTTTGGACAAGGGACCACGTTCACAATTTAACTGTCTAAGGTATTCCATAATGTTTTTTAAAGCAGAGTATACTCTACTTCCTGTCAAACCCTCACACTTATACTTCCTTAACACAAAATTGACAAGACATGCTACTTAAAACGTACATTGTGTAAACATAATGTTTAGTCGCTTGAACGTTTCATTTTTTTTATACCATACGACTATTATAGCTATACCATTTGTCATTTTCGAACCCCGTTAGTGCAGTTTTATTATCAACAAATAACTCTTTCAATGTTTAAAGACGCAAATTGAGATGTTATTCGTTTTAATGGATCATTTTCTTGCTTTCCGTAAACATTGTACTGTGATTATTTACTTTTAAGATAATAAAAGTAATCTATCCCAACAAAAAATACCCCAAAAAAATAGGCTGCATCAAATTTTAGCAGAAGGACTACATTATGTTGCGGTGAACATCGGCGTTGTTATGCGCTTTTGACGTACATAAAATGTGACGTTTTGCGTTTAACTTTTGAACTAATGGTTGGATCTTAATGTAGTTTTGTAAAAACAATCCTTAAATCACATTGGTATTGATTTCATCGGGCATGTATTCATTAAATCTTTTTTTTTTTTTTTTTTTTTTTTTTAAGTTTTTTTTTAAGTTTTTGGGGCATAAAGGAGAAAGACGCCTTACATGAATCTTTGTTCAAAAATTGTGACAAAAGTAGTTCAGCAACCCATCATTTTTATTTGTTAATTTTGTTACTTTTTAAAAGTCTCTGACTTAGTCTATATATAAGAAAATCATTAAAAAAAATGCATATTGTTTTGGTACCTAAGGAATTCTATCGCATTAATAGTCTGCAATAATAGCAAAAAATAAAAAAAATTCTAGCTTGATCTGAAATTGATATTGTATGAACAAATTTTTAAAATAAAAACTTTCTTTCTGGTATGCATAATAAGAGATGTGAACCCATTATTGGTTCTTTGTGAAAAAATTCAGAAAAATTCTTGTTTCAGCTACTTTCAAGCGCACTACTTTCGAGGGGCTCTAGAAGAAGAAAAAAGTGCGGCAACATATAATGTTTGTTGATGTAAATGTCTTCTCAGGACCTCGTCTTTCCAAAATTCAACAATAGAAAAAAGTTTGATTTTATAAAATTTTAGGTTCTCACACTTATAGATCCTTAATTCGTGTGATCGTGTTATCATGGGAATCAGGCAGAAAGGTATAATCAACAAGGACATCACAAACGGTACTTTATACATCTGTAAAAATGCCATAAATTGTTTTATTCTTAATGATAAGGTTTTGTTTTTAACAGGTATGTCAGAATTCGAATGACATGAATGCGCACCCCCTCTCCTAAAAATACAAATTACGTTAAATGTAGAAGGGGACACTGAATTTTTAAACATAAGGTCCAATACAGAACGTGCTTGATAGTTAAAACTAAGATAAAAAGGAGAATAATCTTTATTTGAACAAAGTAAGACATGGCTAGTTGTACACACATTGCAGCACATCGCGCATTTCTAGGAGCTTGGAAACAGCTTCATTGATTTGGATGAAAGTTTTCCCAAATGTAGTGCATTGTACTTAATACGATCTTAAAGGTTAACATATAGCGTCATATCTGGGAAAATTCATGTTTTCAAGATACCTGGGCATGAACGCCCAAAAATGCTTTTTTTTTAGAAGTGCAATCACCAAATCTACAACAATTATTGACCCAATGCAGTTATCTCCATCAGACTCGGAATATAATAAGTTTGCTAATAAAGACACCTATACTAACATAACCACTCCAGGTATAGGCCGGTTAATTACCAAACGTTAAGGTACAACCAGACTGCTCTTCGGATTAGTGTGTGGCTTTAAAACTTTATTGAACATTTTCACTGATGAGTAGCATTACTCGGTGCTTTCCCGTAATAGCCACAGGCCTAAAACCATGGACATCCAATATAGATCTATACTCGATGAAATAGTCAGGTAATTCACAAAGGTTAAAGAACTTGCACAAGCGTAGCGAATTAATTATAAAATAAATACGTCATATGCCGTTGAAGCTGGAACTTTTGTGGCAAGTAGGTACGTTGGAAATTGGTAAATTGAAATCATCACGTTTGTCATATATATTCACATTTAAATTAAGTGTCCAACAATTGGCCAACATATAGCGGATAATCCCACTGTGTTTTCAGATTTGCCGACGTAATATCGTGGTTGTATTGTCGCAAATGCTATTTTACATGGAATAAACGAATATTCAAGATTTTCGTATTTTCTTTCAGTTTTACACGCGAAATCTCTCATGGCGACGCCATTCTAGTTTAACCTGGGAGAAAAGGTTGAATAATCTCCGATTTCTTATTTTTGAACAAGTCAGACAGTGCTATTTGTACATAAATGTGGCACGTCGGGACACTTCTAGGCGATTAAAAACTGATCCTTAGATTTTGATGAAAGTTTCCACAAATGTATTACTTAATGTGACCTAAAAGTTGCCACATACGTCATATCTAGAAGAATCAACTTTGTTATAATACAGTTTGATTTCAATCGGTTAATAATTACTAAAACAAATTGAGCAGAAACAATATTTTACCGGAACCAGGGGGCTATAACTCCATTAATGACGGTCGGATACTAATAATGTATATGAAACTTGACTGTGCTATCGTGGTCATTAATCTTGTTGTTAAGTTTGAAGGTAAACGGTTAGATCACTCAAGAAATTGAGCGTAAACAGTGTCTTATCTGAACCAAGGGGCCATAACTCCATTTATTGAAGTAGGATAATTATAGTATCGAACTTGTCTGGAATTCATGAGAGTTACTCTTGTTATAAAATTTGTAGTGAACCAGTTGATTACATAACCAGATTTTGAGCGGAAAATATATTTACCGGAAAAAGGACAATAACTCCGTTAAATTAGTTTGATAATTTTAGTGGACTTGTTCATGCTTTTATGGTCATTTTTCCTGTACTGAAATTTGAACTTAATCAGTTGATACTTACTCGAATTATTGGGGTGAAACGATGTTTTACCAGATTAAACGGTCCATAATTCCATTGTGGGTATTAAAGTTATCTTGAGCTGGCATAGCTTGAAGTTAATTGGTAAATAACTACTCGAGATATTAAGCGGAAACCACATTTTGTCAGAACTAGAGGCCCGTCATAAATCCAACAATTACGGTAGGATAACAATGCATATGAAACTTCTCCGAGGTGTAATGCGTTGTTGTGAAGATTAAAGTTAGTCTGTTAATAATTACTCTAGACGTTGAGCGGAAACATACCAAAAACAAAGAACGAGAACTCAATTAAATACGGTCGAACAGTTGTAGATATGGAACTTGTTCTTACGGCCATGGTATTTATTATGATTGTCTTGAAGTTTGAGATTTAGTAGAACTAAAATGTCGTCTTTTCGTTCTGGCGGGTCGCCACATTTTATTTTTTACTAAATCTCGTCTTTTCGAAAAGACGAAATAATTACCCGCTAATTAGCGACTTACGAGTTTCGTTATTTCGTGTTACAATTGTCGACTTTTCGTCTTTCCGAGGCGAAAAGACGAAAAGACGACAATTTGAAAACAAGTTAAATGTCGTTATTTCGCGGCGAAATAACGAAATGGCACAAATCAGCCACCACAGTGAATACCAGTATCCTTTATTTTTTTTCCTTTGGTTCTCAAAAGCTAAAGGTTATGTCTTTTACTCAAAATGCGTGTTAATATAGTTATAACTACGAAAATATAGAAATAAACTGCACAAGTGTCTCGAAAACGGCAGTAAAAATGATTTTTTTAATAAAATTTGTATATTACAGTCACAATTTATATATTTTTTATCAATATGACTTATCACATACATTCTTATTATTTAAAAAGCAAAAAAGAGTACTGCAGAATTGTTGTGCAGAAGTCGGAGATCGAACCCGGCTATATAGGTCATTGACTTCTGCACAACAAGGATATGATAATATAGAGCATATGCGTACAGTGTTAAAAATTATTGTTCGGTATAAAATCAATTTATAAATGCAGTTTGTGGGCCTGTAAACAGGGTGATTTGACGATTTATTGAACCAAAGCAGTCATAGTTCCCGAGGGCGAAGCCATAAATGCACGATAACACAATACTGCGTAATTCCGGGGAAAAAAATCACCGTTTCCGGACCTTTCTAAAAAACAACCTACGGAGTACTGTTTGCGACCTCCGTTTTACACTCTTTGTTAATTTATAGTGTAAATAATCATTTTTTTCGATTCAGACGCATTGAATTATTAACAGTAATTATGTTACATTGTTTTACAAAGCAAAACTGCTGTAACGTGGGGTAAAACAATTTTACAACCTCTTCAAACTCAGGATATAAAATGCAAACTGCTCCCCATCTATCTCAAATCAATTACAAAAATATTCGCCGACATGAGCCGGCGAATAATAAAATTGTATTCTCTACGGTCTATGACTAATTCGTGACTGGTTATGTGGTACGGACCTCGAACAATAGACGAAGTACAGCTCAATCACAGGTTGGTGTTCAGAAAGTTCAGAAATGCGCTAAAGGAATAGACAATCAATAGCAAATGTTCTGTGTGAAACAGTATAAAAACAAAAAAGTGCTCAACGCGGAGAAAGTTTTTACATCTTTCCCTACTGCATACCCAAGTGTAAATGTATAAAACAAGAATAAATAGGATCAAAAGTACAAAATTATCGACAAAAAAAACAATAGCTTCATCAAAAAGTCACTTCCAGAATGAACTAGCAAAGTTGTTAATACGAAAAACCAAGACGATATTCAAAAACTGTAAGTCCAGCAACACAAGGGAAACGTGGGACGCACACAGAATAAATAACCAAATATACTTTTATTAACTAAAAAAAGAAACATCACGAACTAGATGCCAAACCCGATGCTCGCGATGTGGCTAGCGTTTCCTGCTACACATGTGTTGCCCTCCGCGAAGCTTCCGTTTCATTCCGATGTATGACAACCCTTTCCACTGTTAAAAAAGAAGCTTATGTCTCAAAGAGAATATGTCATTACTAAAGTGACAAAAGAGCAGTTAAAAATTAAAAATGACGCCAAACCAACCAAATGGATAAAAGGACCTCGCTCTTGACCCGAAGCCAAGCTTAAAATCGTCATCTACGAACTCGAATGGAAAAGAAGAAAAAACAACTAACCGAGAGGCTGTTCATTGTTGGTGTTTATCGAATATTTCTGTGGTAGCTATGTTATATTGTGACGACCATATTCCACCTTTGTTAAATACTAACTCAATAGTATATGACGACTCTAAGAAAGCTGAACTACTGAATATAGTTTTCACAGAACTATCCTCTATCAAACCCCACACCTATCTACAACCCCAGACCCATATCGCGTTGTTATTGACAATATTAAAAAAGATGGCGGCTAGCGTGTACATATTCCAGATTACTCTAAAGCTACACGTCAAGGCGGAATATATCCGAGAATTTAGATTGAAGCCGCTAACGAACACTCAGCTTCCTAAGGTTCATTTGTGGTCTTTTCACTAGGAAAGTCAATGTAGGACCCAAGTTATGAATAAACACCAATTTTTACAAGAACATTTACGGTCATATCAAAGTTTAACTTGTTCAGCCGTACCAAGGGTGACTGCTTGCACGTTTTATCTGTGATTTCTACCACTATTGCTATACTAACTCCACTGATAAAATACGTTTTGCAATTTAAAATAATTATTTTCCAAGAAAAATTCAATCTCTGTTTTCAGTTAACAATTTTGTTAAAATTCATCAAAATGTATACTACAACTTATTTAAATAGATACTCCCACAAAGTATCTGATGAAATTTACCTAAATATTCCTACTGTTCTTTGGTCAAGTTGAGGTAAACCCAGACTCATACACCCATACATACTCATGCATGCTATGCTAACAATCTGTATATTATTGGGACAGAGGGCAATAGCCTGTGATAAGTGTGATGAATGCTGTCACATATCTTGCATGGCTATGTCAACAACGTTCTACAACCCCCTCGCCAACATCATGGATATGTAGAGTCTGTAACACCCAAAACCATACTTAACTTTTGACTTTCTTTTTTGGTGAGCAATAACAGTTTTCCATACCTGACGTATAATTCCATAGACTCAATTCATTTGGCAGCCCAGGCCAGTCATACAGCCATATCCTCACCAAGCAAACCGCAGACTCTTCTGTCAACGAAAACCCGCATATACCTTTGCGTCATATTTGTTAAACAAAATTAAAGCACAAAAAACGAAGTTCCCTATGCATAGATACTCATAGACAATGATGTTATCCTTGGCATTGAGACCTGGTTAAATTGTGGCGTCTTTTCATCCGTAGTACTTCAAAGTGTGTACAACGTTTCTCATTGCGCTATAATTACTATTACTGGTAGGAACGATCTTGTGTGTACTCCTATCTACAAATTTAAAGTAAAGAACATGAACTCCTCCTGATAAAGAACACGAGCTGCTGATAAATAGCATGAACTCCTGATAAAGAACACGAGCTGCTGATAAAGAGCATGAACCCCTGATAAAGAGCATGAACCCCTGATAAAGAACATAAGCTGCTGATAAAGAGCATGAACTCCTGATAAAGAGCATAAGCTGCTGATAAAAAACATGAACTCCTGATAAAGAGCATGAACTCCTGATAAAGAACATGAGCTGCTGATAAAAAACATGAACTCCTGATAAAGAGAATGAACTCCTGATAAAGAGCATGAACCCCTGATAAAGAACATGAGCTGCTGATAAAGAACATGAGCTGCTGATAAAGAGCATGAACCCCTGATAAAGAACATAAGCTGCTGATAAAGAGCATGAACTCCTGATAAAGAGCATAAG
>JAUMGZ010081341.1:0-18169 GCA_032359645.1 Pododesmus macrochisma | reverse complement strand
GATGTTTCCATTTTTAGTTAATAAATGTATATTTGGTTCATTTTTCTGTGTGCGTCCAAAGTTTTCTTATTGTTTGCTAATGTCAATGGACTTACGGCCTTAGAATATCGTCTTGGTTTTTCGATTTACTATTTTAGACATAAAATGATAGTGCAGGGTACAAATATACGAAATATGTTTCTCTCATTATTTCATTATGGGAACATGTTCGTTCATTACTGCCTTGAAATAGTTCTCTAGATCATAGATGTGCTTGCCGTCAAATATTCGTGTCCCTTCAAGAAAATAAATATACTCTAGAAACCTGACGTCTATGAACGGCACTCGATATCAGGGCAAGTCATCTTATTAGGAGGTTTCAACGTTTACCCTTTATCTGATTTATGTGGTAGTATTAATAAGTCCAGTTCAAATAAACGTGGCTTGCAGCATGAAAAAACGTATTACAGAGAGATGTTTGATATCTGTGAACTCACAATAAATATTTCCCTAACTAACAGAATTTATGTGTGCGATACACGAAGACCATAACGTGAACTTATCCGATCATTTACCTATATCATTGGACATAGATTGATTATGAACCATATTTTAAACACTTTATATTACGACTATGTATAGACAAATATGTTATGTCTCCTGTAGTGGAACGTTCCATGGCCACTTACTCCTTCTCATACTATTTCTACTGCTTAACTTTCTTGTTCCTGCTGTTGCTTCTCTTTCTGTCCTGTCACTACGTTTTTTTTCCTTTAGTCTTTAGTCACGATATCAGTGAAGGTTATGGTATTAACGTACGTCACACATTGCAAAATGGAAAAGGCTGACATATACTGAAAAGACACGGAGCATCATGACAGGTGACACATGCGTAGCAGGAAAAGCTCACTTCTTCGTAGACACGTGGTTTCACTTCTGGTATTTAATAGATGTTCGTTAGCTTTCTTTTTTAGGTTTGATAATTGTATAATTCTGTACCCGTCATATCCCTTCTTTATTTTTTTGCCCATGTCCATGGACTTGCGTCTTTTAAATATTGACATTATTTTCTCTGGAAATCATTGGAAATAAAGACTGTTCTTCGGTATGTCTTTGTTGGGATTTTCTTGAGTGTTGTCTTGGTTAAATATTATTCTTGGAATCTTCCTTAGGCGTCTTTCTTTCCTATATCAGGTTATATTCCTCTATTCTTTTTTTTACTACAGACATATTGGTACCTACAATTATCTGCCTGGGAAGTTGTTTTTCGTTTAAGCACTTAGAGGGTTTTCCTAGAGAAGATATAATTGACAAGGAAGATGGCCGGCGCATAGTGCATGGAACTCCACTGGAAAGGAATACGTGGCCATGGCTGGTGTCATTTCATTTTAAACCACCTATAGAGTTTACAAACACTACGGGCATGAAACACTTATGTGCAGGGACACTGATAACACGAAAGCCTATGTGGATTGTCACAGCCGCACATTGCTTTAGGTAAGATGCTGTTTATTCCTGTTCATGACGCTTGCTCATGAGCCAATGCTCTATAATTTATTTGTCGAAAATACTGGTAACTTTTACCAAGGAGTTCGTTGACATGATTTGACGCTTTTTTTTAACTTTAACATTTCACAGGAATATATTTTGATTGAAAATTTTTTATTTAAATATTACATTAATTTTATACATGTCTTACGTTCGATTATGCACTGCTACTATTCTAATCAAAGCGATTTGTAAATTCAACTGATTTCAAACGGTCTGCAGATGTTTTCACCTTTACTAAATAAATCTAACAAACAAACAAGATGTCCATAGGGTCTAAACGTCCACCATGATATATTAACAATGCAAGAATACCTTGCAAAAATATTTAATAGCGATTATTTACAAAACCAATAAAGTCACCACATTGTATATATATACTAGCTTTAAACCAAAGAGTAAGCTTCTTAACTCGAAATGCTTTGTTATCAGCAAATAAAATATGTCAAGAGTTTAATATAACAGACCAGAAAATTATGAGTAGAATTTAAAACAAGAAATCGAAATGTCCCACCCAATCAGAAGCCGTGGTGGCTATTTTGTATGGAATTTTGAAACATCGAACACAATTCTGAAAGTGGATCATAGATGGAAATCCGCAAAGTTGCATACATATATGAAAGTGGACCATGCAAGGAACATATACATCGAGTTTCGTGAAAATCTGACCAACGATTCTTGACAAGAAGTAGAAAATGTCTCAGCAAATCAGAAGCCATGGCGGCTATAATGGTGGGGAAAATCGAACAAAGGATCACGAAACGGACATGTTCAGTGAGGTTCGTGAAAATCTGACCACCGGTTCTTGAAAAGAAGTCGAAAATGTCTCATCAAATCAGAAGCCACGTTGTCAATATTGGATGGAATTCGGCAACATCGAACACACTTTTGAAAGAGGACCATGCAAGGAACATTGACAGTAAGTTTGGCAAAAAATTGCTTTAGAAGTTTATGAGAAGATGTTGAAATATTAAAGTCATTGATGGATGACGACGGACGGATTGGTATACGAAAAAGTCCACTTGGACTTTGTCCAGGAGGAGTAAAAACAATAAATTGATAATAATATGATATTTTCTCATATTGTTCTTGAAAGCTTTGTGTGCGATGTTTCAAATTGGAAAATGGTATCCAATATGGCCGACAAGAGTACTGAATATTTGGACCTTTTAAAGTTCTTAGCAAGAATCGTTTGTCTGATTTTCACAAAACTGGATATACAATGTAAATATATATAGATGTGCGTTGCAAAACGCTCTGTCAGAACGACACCTAAGTTGACGATTTAAATCAAAAAGGACCACCATGGCTTCTAAATGGCTTCGGGTGTTGTCGACGCCTTGTTTAGAACTGCTGGTTAGAGTAATACAAAACTGTAAATGCTCTTTGTATATTCCACTTTCAGAATTATGTCCATCATTGCCAAACTCCGTCAAACATTTTCAATTTCATTCATTGCATGGTGTACTTTAAAAATTGTGTCTACGTTGCTGATCGTTATCCATCTTGCAACCAGGACATCTGACTGAAGACTTTTTACTTCTTCTTTTCAAGAATTGTTGGCTACATTGTATCTATAAGATAAAACAAAAATATTTTCTGCGTATCAACTGATAACTTAAAAACAAAATCAGACTTTTAAAAAAAATGAACTAAATTCACATCACTTGACAAATTAAAACTTTTCTGTGTGATTTAAAGCTGTATCTGTTACTGAGCTTAGGATCAATAAACAGTAACAATTGACATTTTTACTTTAAATGTTGGTGCTTTAATTTAGAGTGGGATATCTTGTGATGCGAACTTTATTGCATCCCCCATTCTTCAATTTCAGTGATGATGTACATCCTGGATGTAATAATCCAGACAACTGGGATGTCGTTATTGGGGAATATAACCAATATATAAAAGAGAAGGAGGTATATGCAAGAATAGCAGAGATTCATCTCCATGAGAACTTTACAGGTACGATTGTCGAAACATATATAAAGATACTATTACTTCGTGAGGTGTATATATGTACCACCTGGTCTTTGTGCTGTGCAAAAGTCAAGAGTATATCATGAAGGACTAGGAGATGATTAGATGGCCACACAATTAAAAAGCGACAGAGCACAGTACTTCAAAGCACATGCGTGAAAGAGTGAAAGCTTCTCTGCATATATGACACCGTTTTAATTTCTGCGTTAATACGACTTTAATATTCCTGCGCCGAGAACTGGAAATAAGGCTTGATCAATTATTGTTTTGTTTAACACAGTATCCGATGTTGAACTCTATTTGATTAGCGTTGCCACACACCGATTTTCAAGTCAAATGTCTAGTATTGGGTTGCCTGTTATTTACAATGGGGTTGAGCATTTTTCTAATTTTTTGTGTCATTAATTAACTCTTACTCTGCAGCACTTACAAAGTGTGGAGAATTTAATACAATCTGTAAAATACATATACTAAATGATATTAACCATTCCATTGCTAAAGGACAATTGTAAGAACAATTTAGAGGTCTTTCCAGTTTTTTCTTGTTTTTTTTTGTTTTGAATCACTTCCACCCTTGAAATTTTGCCTATCTATAACGGTTTCGGAGCGTTTCTAATCAAAGATAATTTTCACAATTGCAGAAGTTTTAACAATATATTGTTTTGAGTTTTGACCGTAATCGGCTTCAGTAAGTTTGTTGAAGATGCATGCCCCCTCCTTAAGGAGTTGTCCAACAATCTTGGTCGAACACACTCACGTTTAAGTATCCATCGCAAAACATTTTAAAGTCTTTAGTTTGCACCTATCTATTACGGTTCTTGATGTTTTGATAACGATGGTTTAGTTCTAAAGGTCAATGTAACCTTGACCTTTCATGTTTATGCAGAAGACCAACGGTGAAGACGTAGATTTGTACGATTCGCGGTTGGTTTACGTTTAAACCATAAAGTAATTGTTCATGTTGTGAAAGGGTCATTTTTCATGTTGTTAAAAGTTATCTAGTCGTCTAACACTTTCAACATTTTTCATCCTTTTAGTTTATCTATTACAATTAAGGAGTTCTAGACAAACACTAGTTCCAGTACAGATAACTTTCCAGCTTTCAATTTTTCTCTATCTGTAACGGTCCCTGGGATAATTTTGATAAGATTCAGACAGTTTCCGTGTTAGAAAAAGTAACTCTGGAAGGAAAAACAGTTTGGTTGAAAGGGTCGATTCTTACAGCTCATGTCTGACCGATATTTTGTACTTTTTGACAAGCTTTGTAAAAATAGTGAGAAAAATAATAATCATAAGAGATACAGCATAGTTTTAACCTTTAAAACTGGACTTACATTGATTTACGAAAAATCTTTTCAGAATAACCATTTATGTGCTCTTTTTACCTATTTAGCTGAACACAACCTAACCAATGATATAGCTTTGATTAAGCTGAAGTCAATATATGGGTACAATTTCGACGGTCCGGGAGATTTGGACCGAGGCGAGTTTTATGCAGGAACCCTATGCTCTGTGGCAGGTTGGGGACAAATTTCTTTCCGTAAGTCTTGTAATATATCAACATGTTGACATTTCAATAGACTAAAATACACGTAACAAACTCACATTAACTAAATTGAAACGTAAAGTAGAATAAAAAAATGCAACCTGAATTATGCCTCCGATAAATTTGATATTTATAAGAGGAAGAAGCCAAAACTCTGTTTGAATTACCCCGTCGCGAACCCCAGATCTTGCTCGAAGCTGCTGTCATTAATGGACGCAAGAGAAGAATTAATTTTGGATAGACAAGACTTCAGTAAATCAAAGTTTCAGAGCCAATGGGGCAACGGTGACAAAATTTCACGATGATTAGGATGGACAAAAAACCAGTTCATTCAATTAATAAAAAACAGTTCATCAAGGAATGATTTCACTATATATATATGCTGTTGAAATCCGAATGAGTTTTTCCAAACTGATTTACGTTACCCGATCATATTAGGGTAGGCTTGCAAGACTACACACAAACAGTATGTTTGCATTATTTTATCAAAATAAATCCTATTTTGATGATTTTACCACCAAGTAAAGCAAATCGTTTTCTTGATTTAATATCTAAACGCTAAAAGACATGTCGAGTTCATTCATAATGTTTTCAAGTACTCCATCACATTGTGTTTGAAGTTTATCACAGAAAAGTATAACATGTTTCACAATATCAGACATTATACGACATCAAATACTGCGCTGACACGATTGAATAGCCATTGTTGATAGGTTATCCACAACAAATACCAGAATAGGTGTAATCATCAGAAAAAGTGGTATTGACAATTTGTTTGTTTGTTTGTGTTAAAGGCTTATTGTCTGATCAACAGCTAAGGTCATTTACGGACATGTCAGTTTTACTGGTGGAGGAAACCGAAGTACCCGGAGTAAACCACCGACCTAAGGCAAGCCACTGGCAACTTTCTTACACTAGGCCGCCCCGGACGGAAATCGAACCTAGGAGGTGAAAGGCTCTTATGATTACAAGTCGGTGACTTTAACCACTAGGCCACCGCGGCCCCTAGACATTGGCAAACTATAAAGAGCCGCATCAAACAGTTCAGCACCGGTAACAATATATTGACGTAACAACAATTATCAAGACTAGTTATCAATGCGGACCGACTTAGTACAATCATCCAACACGATTTCAAGCGTGGTGGTTTAAACCGGAAGATGATGCATTATCCTTTCAACATCTCGCATCAGACAAGTAGTCTTTAACAAAAAGAAATATGATTAACAGAACAAACGTTATTGACAAACAAACAACAGCTTCATCAAAAAGTCACCGCTAACATGAACCAGCGAAATGAGACGGGCATTTACAATGATTCCATTCGTGGTGCTGGCAATCATCCCAATAACCCGGCTGTCCATTTTCCAAGGATTTCCTCGGAGTTCCGAGGTTAGAAATCCTCGGAGTTCCGAGGTTAAAACCCCCGGAATTTAAAAGCACGGAGTATTGAGACAACTTCTTCCGAGGAAAAACCTCGGCAAAAAACCTTTGAAGAAAGCTTCCTTGAAAATCCTCTGTAAACCTCGGAAGAAAGCTCCCCTGAAAATCCTTGGAGATAAAAACCTCGGAAGAAAGCTTCCCTGAAACCTCGGAGAAAAAACCTCGGAGAAAAAAACCTCGGAATAAAGCTCCCCTGAAACCTCGGAGAAAAAACCTCGGAAAATAAAAACCTCGGAAAAAAGCTCCCCTGAAACCTCGGAGAAAAAACCTCGGAAAAAAAACCTCGGAAAAAAGCTCCCTTCAAATTCTCGGAACCATGGTGAAAATTTCGCAGGATTATCCAAGCTTAATTGGCCTAGGGGTTTTTCAAACTTTCATCTATACATTTTTAAGGTAATTTAACTGTTGGACTTAAAGCTGCAGTGGCACATTCTAGCACTTAATGAGAACAAACAAGGGTCTCCTTTTCATCACCTATATAAAAGAGAATAAAATACAGCGAGAGAAAAAAAAACCAACATTTGACTGTAGCAAATATCCTTTTTTGGAAAGATTGAGAGCCTTTAGCTTAAGGTAACTTGAGTTTACCAACATTTGTCTGACCTTTAGCGATACGTTGTTTTACTCTGAAAAGTAACAAACCTCTAGACAATAATGCTCTTTTAATAATACTTTACTTTTCACAAATCATAATGACCATAACACGAGTGTAGAAATTTTATTATAGATATATATATATATAATTTATTTATTTATTTTCTGACACATTTTCTTTTTCTTCCTTTTCAACGACAAGTTCCTCTGGAAAGAAATAAAAAAGAAATTGATAATTCATATAAAAAAAAATTAAAATTCATTTATAGCAAAATACTGGACAAATGTTAACGACATAATCTTGCAGGACAATCAATAAGTTGTTTGGAAAAAGGTAATGCAAATACCTTTATTCAATTCTCAAAGTGTTGTAATTCAAGAAGATTATTTTTTATTATTAATTTGGCATCATGATAAATATACATCTAAAGATCAGTATACCAATATGTATACGTATCATATTGCAATGAAAATACAGCTTTAATGTTTATTGTCTATGAATAAAATATCAGATTTTTCCTTTCATCTCTGTTAATGGGTTAATAGATCTATGCAAGATGTAAAAGATACAGTATTTTTAACATCTTACTTGCATATCACTTCCTGTTTGCACTTGGCTTCATTAAATCTGCCAGTTTGCTATTAATCATGGATCTTGATACAACAGGCCACTTTTCCAAAATAACTTCTGAAAGAGAAACTAATCATTAGTTATGGTAAATATGCGCTGACACAAATGTTGCATATGCCATTGAAGAGAATCTACCATATTAGTTTACATTAAACTTAAACAAAACAACAACAAAAACAAACAAAAAACTGTTAATGCAAAAAACACAAACTTGTTAGACTAAAGTTCCATCACGTCAGTATGTATCGAAATGTACTATTCTATATTTAACTTGCCCTTAAAGATAACCATATTTGGCAACACCGACCTGGTCCAGTCGGGGGCGACGAGGACGACGACCAGACAACAACTCTATTTGTGCAATCCTGGGTTCTGCCCAATAGTTTAGGAGATGTCGTTTAAATGAAAATTGCAAACTTTTCAATATTTGGCCATGCCCACCTGGCCCCTTTGGTGTCAGGGACTTCATGTGTACAATCTTGAATGCCTCCCCCTTAAGAATCCTCAAATTTGGTTTAATTCTGCCCAATACTTAAGGGAATATTGTTTATATGAAATCAGAATATTGCAAAATTTACCATAGTTTGCCACATCCACCTGGCGGAGTGTGTGGGGATGAGTAGGGGTGTGTGGGGTGTTAGGTCTTCACTTTGTACAATATTGAATGCCCTTCCATTACTTTGGATTCATACATAAAATATCAAAGACCAGGAAAATTATTGAAAAATGGCTCTTCTTTCTTTTGTTTTCTTAATATAAACTTGACTCCATCCGTAATAATATATTAACCTAACAAACATCAATACCCTAGTACACTTGCACCAAAACTTTGACTAAGCTGGCAACAATTTAAGCCCCCCCCCCCCATTCTTCAATAGACAAGCTAAAAATGACAAACTTACCATACAACAGCTCCAACTTGGCTTGGTTTGCCAACCCAGGCTTTGCTGTGGAATCTTTTTTAGCCCTCTGTCCTTTTAGGGAACACCCCATTGTTTCTGCTGGTGAGTACAATTTCTTAAATAAAGTCTTTGCAGCCTTTGAAAAATCTGTTATCTTTTCAATTACACTAGATAACTGGTCCTGAAATAAGATTGTTAAAGACTTAGTTATATTTAACTATTAATGTACAGAAAACCAGAAACAACCATCAGTAACTTGCCATCAATCAAATTAGAGTTTGAAGTGTCCAAAATAATATATATATTAAGATTTATCAACATTACACGTATGAATTTGCACATTTCATTCTATAATATCTTTTCAGGTCTGTTTTTCCAAAAACTAGAAACCTATCATTTCTCCAAACGGAACAATCTTCATCTAGAGTCATTGCACTTAAGTATAAAAACATACCTTTGTTGACATTTGTGAAGCGTTCTGGTCTGCTTGCTCTGCCTCTTGTTGTGGTTCATAATGCTAATGTTAATTAAAAAAGAAATATATATAAATATGTCGAATTTTAACAGTATATTGGGTAACTGTAACACCTAAAGTTGAAAGATATTGTGAGTGGGCTTTTAACAGTTAATTATTACCCTAAGCTCATCAGGATCATTAGCACTGTTCAACGACATGTAAAAAACTTTATAATCAGAGATACTGTCACAAGTACAAGACTTTCATATTTTGTACAAAACTTTCATATTTTGTGTTCACTAAACAAAAGATTTTATTCACCTGAGGAACTAGACATGCAGCTTCACTGCCACTGGCTCTTGGGGAGGTGTTCATCATTGGCTGTGGTCGGTAAGTCTGTGACATGTTCTTTTTCTAAAAAAAATAATTTACACTTTAAAAGTTGAAGACCTGAATTTGCAAACTGAATGGTGCATTCATGGGGTTTGCAGTTCGGTTTTTCTTTCATAGTTGCATAAAAATAAAAAATATTGCTTTCAAATTATGCTTTATATAAATTATGATCATTTAAAAAGAAAAACGTAAAGGCATTATTTTTTCAACTCAAGAACTCGGGCATAAATTAAAAATACAATACTGAAGAATAGCAGTATTATACTTGAGGCTACTATATACCTTATTTTGAATTTTAGCACAGAAAGTTGCATAAATTGGTCTTGTTGGAAAATGGCAAGCATATATGGACCCGTTTGTTCATCTATTGGTTAAATTTAACCAAGGTTTAAATATGATCCTTAGTTTAATATGGTAAATGTGGGTTGCATAATCTAGGTTAAACTTCATATATTTACCTGACACTTTTACCAAAGGTTTATTTTTTGCCTATCTAGAAGTAACAGAATTAAACCCAAGGCTAGGTTTTAGACTTGGTTTTTCACATTTAACCAAGGGTTAAATTAAACCAATAGATGAACAACCGGGTCCAGATGTATGAAATTCTGGAAATGAAATGGGGAAAAAAAGTTTCTATGGTTCAGGTGCATTACTCACTTGCTGCTCCTCAAAAAACCAATTTATAAAACCCCTCTGATGGTTTACTTGTTGCTGCAAGCTTTGCAGCCACAAGTCCATGGTCGACACCTTCTTCTTCAAGTCATCTCCAGCATTGTTTAAGGTATGAAAAGCCGACCCCAAAATAGAGCTTGTAGATTGCCTACAACACAAATACATTTTGCTTATACAAAAATGCTTATTTTTACACCCATGCATCAAAACATGTTATTAAATTGTATTTTTTTCGTTATCATTTATTTTCAGGAACAAATCAGCATTAAATCTAATGATAATGTAACATTGACATTCCAGTTTGCAATCTGGAAATGTACCTCAGGGCTTATTGCGGGGGTGGTGGTGTTTGATTTCAGCCCCATTCTCAATGGGGGAAAGTGGCATTTTTTTCCAATGTTGTGAAAAAATTTAGTTATTTCTTATTTCAAAAAGATTTTTTTTTCTAAATATTATTCTTATCTTTAAAACTTGTACATGTTGTTGTCCTTAAATATATTTTGTGAAAAAAATAAGTTTGATTTTGGGTATAATTCTGAAAGTTTCCAATTTGGACTTCCTGACACCTTTTATCTAATTTCAAAGCCACAAAATAGTGAAATGCCCTGTACCTTTCATTATGAGATGCTTGTCTAGGACTCCTCCTTATGCTCAACTCTGGTAAGTCTTGTGTAGGCGTCTTCCTAGGAGTCCTTGAAGGGCCTGCGCTTTCATTATGAGATGCTTGTCTAGGACTCCTCCTGATCCTTAAGCTCAACTCTGGTAAGTCTTGTGTAGACGTCTTCGTAGGAGTCCTTGAAGGGCCTGCACTTTCATTATGAGATGCTTGTCTAGGACTCTTCCGGATCCTGAAGCTCAACTCTGGTAAGACTTGTGTAGACGTCTTTGTAGGAGTCCTTGAAGGGGCCTGTACTTTCATTGTGAGATGCTTGTCTAGGATTCCTCCTAAGTAATAAGCTCAACTCTGGTTCTTGTGTAGACGTCTTCCTAGGAGTCCTTGAAGGACTTTTTGTTGGAGTCCTGTCCGAATGATTGACATAGCTGGAGGTTGCTATTGCTAGCTCGATCAACTCCAAATTCTCTGCAGCTTTTACTAACTCTACCTGTTATTCCAGAAAAAAAAGAAAAAACCTAGAGTCAGCAATGACATATCTTGACGATAGTAGCTAGCATATTTAATAACATGGGGCCTGAGTTTTTGAAATTTGAAACAAATATTTTAGTCCCCCTCCAAAGGTCTCTAAGGTGTATGAGAACAAAACATGAAGTAATTAGCCACTGAAGGGCTGTGACAATCTTCCAGCATTCTGCAATGTAAATTTATGAAGGAGGAACTCTGCCCCCAATATCAGAAAATGACACATGTTCATGGGGCAGAGCAATCTCAGCCTAACTGACAATCCACGGTATGAAAAGATCAGCAAATTTGTAAGCCTTAGTCAAGTTAGTTTTTGTCACAGTTGGAATTCAAAAGCCTCAATCTATCAAGGATCCTAGCATTCAGTATATGTCTAGTCTACCAGTAAAAAATATTAAGACTCTTGCAATTGCCACTTGAATAACATGCTCATGGGTAGTTGATGGGCTAAAATATGTTATTGGTCTCCATTTTACAAACCTTTTGCTTTTTAGCTGACGTTTCTTTTGTGGCAGGTGTCTTTGGTCTTTTTTTGGCCTTTGACTGAGAGCTTTCATTGCCTGAACATATACAGAGGGGAAATATCAGTTTTAATTTGATTTAATAGTTTTTTCTTCTTCTACTCTGATTAAAAAAATATTGGTATATTTCATTCATTTATTTAAGTTAACTTCTAACCTCTTTATAATTAAAAATTAAACAATTGTCATGTGTCTGTAAATGACAACAAGCTACTTAAATGCTATCATGCAGCATAAATTTGAATGTGCATGCAGTGGAAAGTATATATATCCATAATGACGCCAACAAATTTGTTCTCAAAATATATAAAATGCATAAAATAATGCACAGGAGTGAAAACTTTCAAAGTTGACTCGTTTACAGGGATGGAGGGCGCCCAATTTTATGAATTATTTGGGTGACCGGCACAAGCTGGTCAATTATGTAAAAAATATAGAAGCAAACACCATGTTAATTCTTATAAACTGGCAGGACATTTTTGTTTGTTTCGTTTTATTTTTTTTAATGAAAATTTAATGATTAACAGATTTTTAAAATATTTAAAACTTTAGTTTCTAGAATACTTGTTATATTTAAAAGGACCTTATATTAACTGGCTTCTAAAGTTTCAACTGGGCACCTAGGTCCTGAGACCTCAGGAGCCCGGTTAGCTCTCACTAAAAGTTAAAGCTCCATCATGCACCTAGTTTACTATATATAGGTCTTACTCGAGCTCTATGTAAAAAAAATTCAAAGTTTAAGTATAAGAATTTTATGATGGCCGTCATCTAAATGTCAGTACTTTCTGACAAATATGAATTAATAAACTTCAGCTGTCAAAACCCAAGACAGTCACTACTTGGCCGCCATCTTCACTTTCCAGTTGGACGGATGGACGGGATTCTTATGAGAATAGTCAACCTTAGACCTTTGGTCCAGATGGACTAAAAAACCCTCATACACATCTCCTACACTGGCACTAAATTAATTGATTTGAAAATACTTTAAATATACCTGAATGTTCAATAGCTATTTGAATTTCTGCAGTTTTTTTCAGCTTTTGCTCTTCCCTGATGGTAACGTCCAAACACTCTTCAAGTTGGTTGTGGTTATCTACAATCATTAGAACAAAATAATCTGATTTAAAATAAATAATAGACCTGGCCCACATCCATGTAGGAATCAAGTCAAAGAATTGTTTGTTTTATTGATGTTTAGCATCCCTTTTGTGATCCAAGGGAATACCGTGTAACGATTTAAATTTAAAAAAAATGTAAGTGCGAGAGTAAAAAAACTCATCTTAATCTGAAAAATCTCTTTAGAATTGGGTAAGGGAAATTTATTTTCTGTCATTGTGACCTAGGGCAGGGTAAACACTAAAAATTAATTGTTAACCCATTCTAAGGCTTCTTCGTCATACGATTTATGAATACCTACATTTATATGCATGTTGAGCTAGGCGTCGATAAAATGAAGCCAGGTATTATAGCGATGACAAATTGTTTGAATTCACAATAGCAGGTTCTCGCGCTCACCCGAGATTTAAAGGCCAAGGGACTAATGGCCCATATTTACCTGTATGGAGAATAACTACAGTGCCCTGTCTATATAATCTTACTAATTTTGGCCACAGGTCCTCGGTTGCATAAAAAAACCCAAAAAACTAATACAACAGCGTTTCAAAAAATAAAAATGGAATCCACTTTGTGTTTATATAGTGATTCCTTTTTTTCGGAACCGTTGTTGTATTGAAGTTTTTTTGGGGTTTTTTTTGCAAGCGAGGCCCTGGGATTTTGGCTATATTTACAGTCGTCACTGCAGATCAAAAAATGATTTAAAATTCTTTTTAATTAATATCAAAAGCATAATTTACGTTCTCTCAAAATATGCTAATTTTAAAAATTTCTATGAGTTAATATAGGCATTTATCAAGCACTGTTTTCCACTATATAATGTAATATGAGGAATTTATGTCTTGACATCACGGGAGAAGCCTCAATCCATTGTGTTCGAAAGCACGTTTTTCGTTAGTTTGGTGAAAATAATCAGCATTCTATCGCACGACAAGATGCTGGACAATTAAAAATATACAGAGAGCGGTACAAACATTATTTTTAATTTACGTATTGCGACCATGCTTACCAGAGATCCGTACGATCCTTGCAGGGTACGTTTTCCCTTTCCCCCACTTGGCTTTAATGTTGTCATTGTTGACGAACTCTGCCCATTCCTTCACTGGTGACACTATGTTTTTGAATGGGATCACACTGTACTGGTTCTCGAGTGTCCACTCAACAATGCAAAACATGTTAAAAGTTGTCGAAGTTAATAAAGTTTGTGTGTTTAGAAAATCTCCGTAAGTTTGCATCAAAAGTGGCTCCAAAACGGTTTTTCCAATTCTAACCAATCGCATTGCAGTTAAGAAAGACATCACACGATCTGACCAATCGTATTTCATGGTAGAAAATAGCGCGTGATGCTGCAGTCGGGAACCCACCTCGGGCATTTCCGCCAAGTTCTGCTGTCTGCGCTTATGAAGCTGCAAAATTTACAATTTTTAATCTCGTAGGGATAAATATATTTTGCAGTATTTAAAATTTGTTTTGTTTTCTAAGAGGAGCAAATAAAACAAGTTTGTGAACGGGATCAAAATACTCGCGAGTGTGACATGATTTTTCAGCATCAGAAACGACGTAAGCGGAAGTCATTTATGCAGCCATTACAGCACGCATGGAGAAGAATCAGCATCATTTGTAAGGGCTTTTCTTACTGGAAATTTATGTAAATATCAGTAAATTACTTCCTAAAGCGTTGAATAATCGTGATTACATAATTTGTTGTATACAAGTACAGTTCTTCAAGACCAGTAGGCCGAGTATTCACTACATACAGGGCAGTCGCTGTGTTAAGTTTTCTACTTTTCACTAATTTTACTCCTTTTGGAAAACGACTTTATTTACAACTTGCAATCTCTCCAATAAGTACACAATATTAATGAAATATATAATCAATGACTCCTCATGTAATGTGAGAATCAGAATGTCTTCACAAGCATTCGTTTTATGCCAGATGACGGATTTTCGTCAGATTAAGGGCATACACTTCGAAATGTCTTAAAATCATATGAATCTGATTTTCACATTTTATTTACCACTACACTGCGCAATCAAAAAAGATTAGAGAGAAACTTAATAGGCAAAACAAGACTTGTATTTTACTCTTGTATATAACCTAAGCAGTGGATCGGAAGTAAAACCCCAATTAAAAAAAAATTGTTATATTAACTATGTTTTGGTTTAATTAGCGTTTTTATATATTCTTTCTTTTTTACCAAGATATACACTATGAGTGAGTTGGACTTGAATACATGTGAATTGGAAAATAAAAAGTGGAAGTGTCCAATTTGCAGTAAAATACTTTCAAGAAAACAATCTTTGCAGAACCATATATGGAGCATCCATAATGAATCAGGTACAAAATAATTATATGTACTCTACATTTTCAAAATAATTTTGTTTTTTACGTACCCATTTTTGTACAAAGGTATTTGGTAGGGCAATGGTGAAATTGGTTTATGGATATTGGATGTACTAATTCAAAAACTGAGGTGGCTACTGCAGTCTCTGATTATCTGAGACATTTTCGACTTTTTCTGAACTTAACTCTTTGAAACCAACCTTACTAGAAATGTTTTTATGCGGTCCTGTCCAATTTGCAAGTGTTGTTTCTTTTTTGGGCCAATCCCAAAACCAAGATAACCACCGTACCCTGAGATTATTAATTTTTTGATTAAGAGTTAATTGTCAGATCAACAGCTAAGGTCATTTATAGACATGACAGTTTTGATGAATATATTGAAGTTTATTTTCTTTGTCTTAAGTGGAACAAAGTATTATGATTTATATAGTTATTTTTATTGTATTTACAGCAGGAGTAAGTAAAGCAAAATAAAAAAAGTACGAAGTAGATGAATCTGTTGCAATACCAAGAAGCACTTTGTATCGTTGGCAGAATAAAAATCAAAGGTTTGCATTTACTCCAAACTTATTTTTCATTTCATGAATGTGTAATTGTATTTGAGTAAGTATTTTACAATGCACAAGTCCTCTCTGAAATGAACAAGTCTAAAATATTTGCGAAGAAAAATCAAATCTGTGTATAAATGGGCCACCAGGACGCGCTTCATACATAGGGTACTGTATCATGTTAATGGTTTGTCAACTTAAAAAACATGAAACTTGTATTCATACATATATTAATAGAAATTGTCTTACTGAAAAAGCCAATTTTTTCAGAAATGGTATCATTTTAATTTACATAAACAGTTTAATTAGAAAGTTGTTCGAAATAAATAATAGTTTGGGCAAATATTAAATGTCATTGGGGTCAAAGGTCAAGGGCTCACCACAGAAAACAGAGAATATTCAAAATGGTAGTATTTTTGCATACACATATATAATAGTAGACTGTTTGACCTTGTCTCTCAAAAATGTTATAATTACCTTGAAAAAGAATGGAGTGACATTTTCTACTGCTATGTACTCAGACGACCATTAGCATTTATTTGGTCTTTTGTTTTGTGTATTTTTTAAATTTATTTATTTATTTTTTGGTTTATTACAGGCCAGTTTTAGGCACTTTGCCAAGAGATGAAACAGATCCACAATTTCAACAAAGTCATGACCCTCCTGAAGCAGATGAAATTATCAGGAACAATGAAGAACTTCATTCAGTTGGTACAAATGTCGCAACACCTCTTCAGCAAAGTGTTGATAGTTCTTGGGTAGTTGAAAATATTGGGAACACTGAAGAACCTCATTTAGAAGCTAATGTTGAAAAACCTCTTCAACAAAGTGTTGACAGTTCTGTGGTAGTTGAAAATATTGGGAACACTAAAGAACCTCATTTAGAAGCTAATGTTGAAAAAACTCTTCGACAAAGAAGTGACAGTCCTGTGGTATATGAAAATAGTAGGAACACTCACTCAGAAGATCCTCATTTAGTTGATACAAGTTTCACAATCACTCAAAAAGTTACTGTCAATGAAACTAACAGGAACAATTTGTTTGACCCATTAATTGAAAGATATATCGAGGTAGAACCAGAATATGATGTAGTTAATTTTGAAAATGATTTGCCATCATTAGATTCTGAAGAATTTAATTTCACCGACACATTAGAGGAACAAGACATGGATATTGATATGTCTGAATCTCAAGTTAACGAATATGAAGAGTATGGTTGCAATACATATGATAATACTGATTTGTGTAATGATGATGATGATATCCAGGACAAAAATGACAAAACTTTAAGAAAGATCCTCCATTATATGTAATACAGACAGAGTCTCAGCTTATACCTGGTCCAATTACAGTTCAAGAACATACATACGCCGTTGGAGCATATGCAGCTCGGCACAGTCTATCAGATGTTGGCTTTAAGGATCTTTTGTCCTTGCTGCAATTGCATATTCCCCAAAACAATATAGCAGAAACAAGAGTTAAAAGCTTGAAAGAAAAACGTGGCTTTGACAAAAACTATTTAACTTTTCATTTGTACTGCGAGGCGTGCAAAAAGTTGTACAGTTGTGAATCTGATGTATGTTCCACTCCAGGTTGTATGGAAAAGAAAACAGTTGGAAAGAATGTCCGGTACTTTGCAACAAGCAATTTGTGCAGTCAGCTGCAAGAAGTCTTGCAAAGGAAAAATTTATGGGAGTTAACAAGAACTCATATGCAAGTAGTACATAAAAATATCTGTGATATACAAGGAGGGCTTGCATATCAAGAGTTGCTAAAACCAGGTAACTTTTTACACAACTCGAGCAATATCACCTTTTCTGCATTTACTGATGGGGTTGCACTTTTCAAAAGTTCTGGTGTGCAACTTTGGCCAGTATACCTTCTTATAAATGAGATTCCTCCAACACAAAGATTCCATAGGAAAAACATGCTGATGTGGGGCATTTGGCAGGGAATTGGAAAACCAAGAATGAATATGTTCTTACGACCACTAGTCATTGACTTTTTGAATTTATACCATAAAGGTACTGACATTGTGATAAACAATGAAACAATAAATGTAAAAGCAATGCTTGTTGTGGCTACAATGGATTTGCCAGCTCGTGCTTATACAACAAACATGACACAATACAATGGAAAATTCAGCTGTCTGTATTGTGAAGAAGAAGGAACAGAAACTGTTGTTAAAAGTGGAGCTGGAACCTGTCGGGCTTTTTAGGTCACCTGAGCCAAAGGCTCAAGTGACATATTGCCATCTATCTTCGTCCGTCGTCGTCCATCGTCCGTCGTCCGTCGTCCGTCGTCCGTTAACAATTGAACATTTTAAACTTCTTCTCAAGAACCACTGAACCCATTGACTT
>JAUMGZ010081230.1:0-18170 GCA_032359645.1 Pododesmus macrochisma | reverse complement strand
GGAGGTGAAAGGCTCTTATGCTTACAAGTCGGCGACATTAACCACTAGGCCACCGCCCCCCCCCACCCCCCACCCCCACCCCGTCCCCAAGACCTTCAGGACAAAGGTCTGGGTAAAAGATAATGTTTTATTAATGCAACTTTATTTTAAAGCCATGCCACTTTATAAAAGAAGTAGGAAGCTTCAAATCTATTTTTCGTGATACGAATGTGTGAATTATATCCATAATTATATACAATTCTCGAGTCAACAGTTGAAGATGGCTGAACAATGTAAATCTCTCATATATATATATATGTTTTATTCATCAATGAACAAGACCCATTTGATATATGCATTTTTAACTTTAATTGCTACAAGTCTAAATGTACGCCAAATATGTGTGAACCACACACACGCGGGGTTAGAGACAGTAATACTTCTATAAACTGAACATGCTTCATATACTTGATATTTTTTTTTTATAAAACATATTCATTAAATCATCGTGTACAACCTCATTATTTATGTATGATTTTATTTCACGTTCGCCATTTTGCTGGTCATGTTATCAGCTGTGCTCGTATGCATTTGTCCCAGTCGAGTGAAACAGGAGCAGTATTATTGCGGCAAAATCATAGATCTAGAATGGTTTTAATCGATGAAATGCGTAGTGTCCTTTTGGGAATATAGAGTGAACGTCACACAGATGCACTAATAAATCGAACACCGCGCTTCTTTTAAAAGTCAAAACCATGTGTCTTAAACTAAAATAAAAAATCTTTAGAATGTACTTTAAACTACTTTAAATTGTATGATAAGAACACAAGTAAATGTATTACGTTGACTGCGGCTACTTCTAAATTCTTGGCAAGGCCATTTTTGTAGTGTTGTTGTTAGGGTCGACCGTCCTAAGTCGGTCCGCATGGATTTTTAGACTTGGGGATTGTTGTGACGTTAATATATTTCCTTTCATTCTGATCTTATTTTTTGTCAATGTCTATCGTTCTGTTGCTTCCACTCATCTTGTTTTTTCCTTCTTTTTAATAGTATTGTTGGTAGCTCGTTTCAGTTTTCAATTTTGCACATTAACAATTGAGTAAGTGAGTATTCAAACCCTAAGACGTTAAAATTAGACAATCTTCTCGCTATTTGCTAAACGCCTATCATTACTGGGTAGGAAGAGGACTGGTCGGTTCGGTGTCAGGATTATGTGACCGAGTAAAGTATCATGTCAATGTGTCTACTGCGTGATGTTTCAGTGAGACAGCACTATAAAGTCGCCGTCTCAATGTAACATATACATGAGTTGAAGGGACGCTAAACCCCAAAATATCAAACGGTTAATACTCCTTTTATAATAGACACTATCAATTAATGTGAACATGGACAATGCTTTATTAGATAATAGCAACTCGTCTCATTTCATTCATAATATTTAGTGGAGGCATGTTTCAGATTACATTTTTTGTATTCACAAACGCACCGATCGTAGGTGACATCATTCATAAAAAATGATCTCATTATGCATTGTCAAGATTTTTCATAAGTCTACCGTTAATGATAGGATTGGTGCTTTTTAACCACGCCTTTATATCATTGATAAATGAATTGTCCTGTATCAGTTACGTTCATTGAAAAACAAAAATGTTTTCACATATTTTGCGCACACATATGCATAGAATTGTAACAGATCTATACAGTTTTATGTGCATAATTAATGTTGATATTTCATCTGTTTGTTAAAAACAACTAAATAGCAAGAAGCAATCCGGTTGTATGTTTTTATTGATTGAAACATTTTAAAAAATGAAGATGATTACGATTGTTTTAAATTAAATAATAAAAAAAGAACTCAACCCCACACGTTATGTGCATCACACCTTCGTACCCCGTAAATCGAATTTGACGTTTCCCACTCGTTGCTGAAAACTGTTTAAAATATATGGCATACACTATAAAACCATCATCGTAACCAGGACATCATACTTTGTCAGGAATTACCGTTTTCTAGAATTATTAACACCCAAAAGGGGCTTTCGTGTACAAGATCATGGAAAACATTGTAACAACGAGTGTAGTTCTTCTACTTGTGCTGCTTCAGTTTACGTGTACAACAAATGGTATGTAAATTCTATTCTTACTTCAAGACTAATTTTTAAACCATCCAAGTCGTCTAATTATACAAGGAACGTCCTAAGCCATTCTGGCAAGGCTGCTACCCCATCTTGTCAATGTATATACACTTAACAACTTTAAAACTCACCACTATTTGAATTTCAATATTGTTGTAAAATACGTAAAATGTTGATCTATTAAAATTAAATTCCTACAGATGATGTCAATGAAATTGATTATTATTTGTTCCAAATTTCATGAAAATATTTTATCATATTCAGTGTTAAAATCATCAAAATATAGATATAAATGGTGCTATTTTTAAGTTGTTGAGTGTATATATATATACATGTTGTGAATTGTCTGGGTCATGTGCAGATAAAATTTCGCTTATATATTTCTGTATTTGTTTCGGAAAAGGAAACGGTTTTTTGATTTATATATGAATTATAAATCGTTGTGCTTGCCTGTTTTGAATTTTGACTCTTTTTAAAAATCAATTATCCCCGTAACATTTTTAAAGTTGTGAGGTTTGGTTGCAATCACAAGAGTTTTTGTTAATATTTTCTTCGTTGCTTCAAAAACGTCATAAAGTGACCAGACAGTCAATAACTCTATCAGAGTCTCGAATTATTTCTAAACAATTTCAAAATGTTCTATAAGAACAATTATAGGGAAATGTTTGCCTTCATAAAATAATTATTTGAATTCTATTAGTGTCAAAGACTACATCGCAAAAGTATGAAGGACGACATTTGAATATGAGGGGCTGACAGTCAAAGGAAACGCCAGCAGACAACAAATGGCAATGAATCACATGAAATTACAGCACAAAAATGTTCAGAAGACTGCAAGAACACTGGCTTAACAAACTTCTAACATCTTATTATTTCCCTAATATTTGTGTATAAAAAAAAAGAAAAAAATATTTGTGTAGATATAACCAGGGCCGTAGCCTGCGGGGGGGGGGGGGGGGTTTGAACTTTTTTCTTTTTTATGACAAAATCTGTGTATTGCGGTAAAAAATGTTGCCCCTACCGACTTTCCCCAGGCTACGGCCCTGTAAAGTTCCTATTGACTTGTCAAGAACTCATAATATAGGGCGAGGACATTCACCACCAGTGAAAGTTTTTCGAAACGATTTCAAGCTTTTGTTGTTAAGATTACCATTTCTTAGGCGGTCATTGTTTTTTGCAGAGTCTTACAATTTATTTCCTTTTTATTCTGGTGCTGATCGAAATGTTCGATGTTACTTAAATTGTGTTGGCTTGGCAATGTCTCGTTCTGTTGATTCAACTCATCCTGTTTTTATTATCTATTGATTTTAGTGCGATTAAGGCTCACTCTGACATCGCTATCTAAATCAAATCCCCACTAACTTGGATTTTTCAGATACTTTTACGAAAATGCAACATCATTTTGCAGATTGTTTTGAAATATTGATTGTCTGTCAAACTATATAGTTAATTTACTGTATAAATTTGAATTCAGAAGGAACATTTCTATTCAAATGCGTGGTTAAATGATTGGTTAATACTGAAAACCCTAATTTGACTACGCGCACATTAAAAATTTTGGCAAGACAATTTTGTGTACCCCCGTTTCCTCTTTGGCTCTGTAGCTTTGATTTACCGAAGTCTTGTCTATTTAACATTCATTTTCTCTATAGCGTCGTTTAATGAAGGCTGCTATGAGCAATATCTGGGGTTCGGGACGGGGATGTATCAAACAGAGTATTGGCTCTTTCTTCTTATAAATATAATGTTTATCGGAGGCATGTTTCAGATTGTATTTTTGTATTATTGGTTACATTTCGTAACTCCATATATATTGTCTTTTTCAGGTGTGTCGATGAATTTAGCATATCGAATAATTCGATACGATAAATGCACTAAGTATTGTAGGAAAGAAAGGGAAGAGATCAACACTCTAAAGAGAGAGAAAAAAAGTCTAACGGAAGATATTTTGCAATTGAGAAGGAATGCATGTACCATATGTCTGAAGCACGGCCTATGTTTAGGGTATTCCAAGTGGGACTGTATCTCACGCGTTCGTTCGTAACAGTTTGATCCTTTCTGTTTCTGCGTTAAGTTTGAACGTAAAATCTTGACATCAATGGAAAAAGAATAGACATTAGACCATCACGTCAGGTGTCAAAGTGATTAGCTGTATACACCTACTCTTCGTGTGTACCTGGCCATGATTTCATTCCTATGGTTGAATAAAAGACCGCGCTGTTTTCTTTTCGGTTTGAACATGTTTTGTTTTCCAGTGCTCTTCTCTTTCTTCCGTGGAACTAATGTATTCAATGACGTATGTTTTTTACACAGTTTCGCGGATGTAGATGCTATATTGTCTATGCACACCCTTGTGTATATGAGTAGTGTTCAATAATACGTTAATTTTTGATTAGTTCCGGATTTAATCATATACCATGTGAGGAATAGATAGATGTGTAGTGTAGTCCCTGGTATGATTGTATATATGTCAACTTTGTGGTAATCTTAATATGACATAAAGGGCGAGTGTAGCGAAACCTTGTCACACGTGGATAATTAGTTAGATAATCACATCAGGAAAAACTTGCATAGTACAGTTACATGACATTTTGACAGATAACAAGTCTGGACCCTCGGGGTCACGGACTAGGCTCTTGTGTAACGGATACATTATCTGTAAGTCTGGCCATGTCAAACCCACGTGTCCATGTATATGTATAAAAAAAGAGAGAGAGAGAGAGAGAGGGAGAACGATCACGGGCCTGTGTGCCATACACACAGGACGAACTATACTTATGTTTGAAAATACATAATGAATACTACAACAGTAAAACTATGAACATTCTACTTCGGAACTTCTTACAATAAGATGTATACATGTGTTTGTGGTAATGTTTTCAATACACATATCTGAATGTCGATATGAACTATAGTAAAACGAATATTTTTAACTGTGTCAATACTAAAAGACATTTAAATAAGAAATGCGGATCTATATATACTTTCATCAATAACAGTTTAGGTTTACCAAAAATACCTCTGTTAAAACTGTGTGTGTGTGTGTGTGTGTGTGTGTGTGTGTGTGTGTGTGATACTCCAGTCCCCATAATATGTATAATGTGTATACTAGTTTAACTGATATAGACAACGTTTGTTTTCCCGAAACCAAGCTATGTCATTTGGCAAATGATATACTTGGTATGATGATTACTAAATCTATATTTATCCATGATGATCGAATAACATATCCTTTTTTAAAATGCAATAGAAGCATATATTTTATATCGTCAATCTAATAAGATATTTATGTTTATGCTTTTATCATATTATTATAGTGTTATTCAATTGCATAATGCCATTAGATAATTATTTAATAAATTAAAACGGTTTTGATTGGCTACATGGCATTCACCCATTCTGTTCTGATTGGCTTTAACTTGATTATGACGTCATGTATCAATGGTATGCCATCGTAATTCATTCTTTCAATTTTAATTTTCACTTTTATTTTTATGAAAAACAGAAAGAACGCTTTTTATTGTAGTCATGTGATAAACGAATCAATCAGAAATTCGTTTCTATTTCATATAGATTTATAAAACTCGCCATGAATTGCAGATCCTCTTTATACTACATGAAATATAAAAATTATAATATATTTGTTATTCATATTATGAGTATACATTATGAAAGCTCTGTTTACACAATTCTCTATTTAATCGAATACTTGTAATGTTACCGTGCATCAATGTTGATTTTATATTTGTTATATATATTATAAATGTAAATTATGAAAGCTCTATGATTAAACACTTCTATATTTAATCAAATGCCTGTAATATTATCGTGTATAAAATATTGATTCTTTTCGAATCATTAGATATTAGGATAGATGGTATCGAATTATTCCAATACATTGAATTATTGATATTAACTTGTTTGGGCTTTCAAATTAAATTAATTTTGTTCTGTTGTTAATATAATTTAAATGTAGCAAATGATACCACCTAGAATTAAACGAGAAAAAGCGAAGTGTGATAAAAAACGGCAAAGTGTAGTAAGTCAAAGGATATCATTGCTAAGTAACGTGCATTTTAATATAGCATATCATAGCATAGTAATTGGTTTCAGGTACCTGGATTCGATTGTAGTCATGTATAGAAGTTAGTGAATTTATCTTTTTAGTTCAGTATTTGCGTGTATTTCTTTTCGCGTAAACGTCCCCCGTTTTCAATTACATCATGTTTGTAATTGATCGTGTCAATGGGTTTTAAATAACGTTGTGGTTTTTTGGTACTTAAATGTGCTATATGATGGCACAGTACAGTTCAGTGAAGCATAGCAGAGTACTTGACAGTGTAGTATAGCATAACGTAACATAGAATAGTTGATAATAGCATAACATAACATTGGGTACAAAAATGCAACCTGAATAATGCCTCCGATAAATATGATAAAGAGGAAAAATCATTCTGATCTATTTTTGTCACCGTTGCCTCATTGGCTCTGTAACTTTGATTTACTGAAGTCTTGTCTATTCAAAATTATTTCTTCTCTTGCGTCCATTAATGACAGCAGCTTCGAGCAAGTTCTGGGGTTCACGACGGGGTAATTCACACAGAGTTTTGGCTTCTTCCTTTTATAAATATCATATTTATCGGAGGCATGATTCAGTTTGTATTTTTGTATTCAAACTCTCACACCGAAGAGAGAAATATTTTGACGGGCGTCCGTCAATTGCTTATATCTTCGAGCTCTGCTTCAAATCACAATTCTATAAAACCAACAATCACACATGATTCAAACGTTCATAATTAATTAAATAACACCTTGTCTTTATAATGATATAAATATTTTAAAACAAGTTTTTGTTTTAATGCTGTAATTTGAGTACACGATTTGGTAGTAAATTGACGATTTTTCGTAATGGCTGCTTGGGTGAGTGTGTATTGACAGAGCTTTTTTGACCAACTATAAGCAAAAAATATGAGCGAGTGCAAGGTCAATATTTTAAAGTGACTTTACAAAAGGTCTAATGTAACTATACATTGAAACATTATTTCAAAATATGCAATATTTATTCACAATACGTCTTTTAAGATGACCCGTTTATGCCCGTAAAACCGTAAATTCAAATTACGGGCGCCCGTCGATTACCGTGTCTCCCATCTTTTTATCAGGGGAGGTAAGCTAGTAAATTAGTCTGGTTTTTAGTCTGGTTTCCTCCCCTGAAATGACTTCGCATAAATGTGACTCAGAGATGTTTATAAGAAGCGGAGAGTAGCGAAATTTATTTGTGGTGTATGTTCTATAAATGTGACTCCGAGATGTTTAATAGATGTATACATAAGAAGCAGGGTGTAGCGAATTCATCCGAGGTAACGAGACAAAGACTGCAAGAGTGCATATCATGGCGTCCTGTGAAAAGCAAAGACGTGAGATTGAGACAGATTGAGAAAGTACAGAAGGGATTTTTCTGAAAATGTATATGTAGGTCCCCTGATGTGTAATTTTGCATTGTCCATATGCGGATCGATCGGAATTCAAGATGGCTGCCAGGTGGCCATCTTGGATTTTGACAATTAAAGTTTGTTATCGTTATTTCTCACAAAGTACTGAAGGGATCTTTCTGAAAATATATATACATGCAAGTCCCCCCTGATGTCTAGTTGGGCATTGTCCATTTTGGGACCGATCAGAATTCAAGATGACTTCCAGCTTTGATCTAGACAACTGAAGTTTGTCATCCCAATTTCTTTGAAAGTACTAGGCAAACAAACGTCTCAGTTTCTTAAATTTTTTCTTTGAAAAAAATTGAAAGACAATATTCTAGCTTGAAATTGAGTTTATTCAGAGGTCTAGCTATTGAAACAAATTAGCCTCAAAGCTCTGAACCCTGATCTCCCTGATATGGAGTAAGAAGGGTAAGAAGAGAAAAGAACAGTCTGCCATTTAACTTCTGAAGAACATTGAATGGTGGGTGCCAAGATCCCTCTGGTATTATGTGGGACCTATTTTTGAACTTTGAAAATATTCATTAATCCCTCTCCCCTAACTCCTTGGGGTCAATACAAATATCCAAACACTATACAGTCGAACCTGCTTTAAAGGCCACCTCTATATAGAGGTCACCTGTCTATATAAATGTCAAATGTTAAAAGATCCAATTACTTAATATTTCAATTAAAATGGACCTGTATATAAAGGCCACCTGTCTATAAAGGTCACGTATATCATTTCCCTTGAGTGGCCTTTATAGACAGGTTTGATTGTATATTAAAAGCCGTAATGATGACTTAATTATTTTACAGTTGGGCAATATTTCCAAAATTCAGTGACATCTCTTTAGTCCTCCCTTAGCACCTAGATGGTTTGATCATTATAAAACTGAATGAAATGTATTTTAGTCTTTATTACCTTCATTATGACATGCAGTATGACTATGTTTAAAACAGAACTGTTAAACTCCTTCCCTGCCCCCACCCACCCCACCCCTAGGGGGTGTCTGATTATGATAAACATGCATGAAAAGTATTGTACTCTTCATTATATACCTTCAGTATAATATGCTACATGACGGTGATTATGATAAAAAATTATCCCCTTCCTTTTGATGAAAGTGCATGGAATGCATTCTACTCTTAATTACCTTCAATATGATATGCTATATGACTATATAAATGAAATTTATTTTTACCCCCTCTCTACTCCGACCCCCTAACTTAAGGGGGTTTGATTGTGATAGAAGTGCATGAACTGTGTTCTACTCTTAATTGCCTTCAATATGATATGCTACATGACTTCATATGTTTATGAATTTTGTTTTAAAGTACATGAACTGTATTGAATATTAATGAATATGAGGTCCCCAACAAGCTTAAGTGTTGTTACATTTCATGACAATCAAGAAACTCAAGATGGCTGCCCTGGCCCCTTGGGTGCGGTTTTCCTAGTTGATGATCACTGACTCGATGAGCGGACACTATCGAAAACACATTTTTATAAGAATGCTGTAACAAAGCCACATAGAAAGTGTGGATAGATTCAGAATGTGAATGCCGATATTCAGGTGATGGGCCGTTTATTGAGTCTTACCAGTGAAAACAAACTTACCAACTTACGACAGAACACAAGCTACAATTCCTATGAAGTACATATACATGTCCAGCATGAAGTTTTAAACGTTCTCTGATCTCAATCGCAAAATCATACGACGATCGCGAGAAGGAAAAGAGGTGTTTTCTCCGAGGTAAGACCTCCTTACCCTATCCAACTATTCAGGCACTTGTGTCAATTATTTTACATTTTATTTACAACTAAAAAACATTCAGATTATTACGTGAATTAATTCATAAGTGAGTAAATAAATTGATAAATTATAAGGAAATAAATATGATAAACATTAATGAAAAATATATGGTTTATATACGTCTATGTTGTAATCATACAAATATGTATTATGTAGGTAGTTTTGGTATAATTAATTATTTCATAATAATATGCAATACATATGTTTAGAAAAATTCAAAACTCAATGATCATAATGTCGCAAGCTAAATATCACTGCTTTTGAAAACTTGTATAGATTCAATACACAGTATTTTAACTTTGATTTGGTCATTGTAATGAATTTTAAATTGTTGGTTTTTTTAGTGCACAATATTTGATCATGGTATTTGAAAACAAAATTGAATATACAACTTTTTTACTTTGAATTAAGCATGGTATTCGAAAATTGAACTGAAAACAATAAATTTTGATAAGAAATGTGAAAATTTGATATTCAGGGATTAAAATCCGCATCTATTATACGCATGAACTGATTACAAAATACTTGCAAATAACATTTAGAATATTGAGTTCCAATTTAAAGCTTCATTAAAAGATGAGACACATGTATTGCCCATAAGAAGGCGGCGGCTTTATATAATTAAAGTCCAAAAACAGTGTTAAACTTATTTAAATGAAATTAAGCTTTTTAAGATTACTCTGTGTTGTGGCCTTCACACATACTCAGAGTCTCAGAGGTTGGAGGGAATATATTTACTCCTTCGTGAATTATTTGGATAAAATGATTGTTTAAGGTGCATTTTGAGAATCTGCACTTTTAAAAGTTTACTTTTGACTGTTTTTTTTTAAATACACATTTTTTTAATAATAATAAAGACAGCTTTCAAAAGATGTTGAGAATTTGTGTTTAAGTCAACATAATGTCTTGCACTTTTAACAGATTTCAATTTAGTTTATTAAGAAGCATCCTCTGATGAGGAAAGAGATTCAGATTATCTAACCAGGGTCCAGGTTTATTGGGACATTTTGTACAGCTTTCAAAGACTTTTTCCATAAACTATTTATCAGATTTCAACCCAATTTTCCAGAAAGCGTCCCCAAGGAAAGGTTGATCAAAATTATGTATAATGAAAGAGGTAAACATTAACAACTATCCCCTGCTAGGGATATAGAAACACTGTCTTTGTTATGTGCGGACGTCTGTCCGTCTTGTAGGCACAATAACTCTCCTGCTTTTTATCAAATTCGAATCGTAATTGGTGTAATGACTTGACACAGCTCAAGGATGAACCCTATTAAAAGTCATTTTTAGCCATCAAAGGTCAAGGTAAAAGTTCAAAAATTTCCGTTTTATCTTGTAAGCACAAAAACTTGCATGCCTTTTGACGGTTTTTTGTTCTTATTTGTTATAGTCCTTTTACACATAACATGGTCAAAGTTCAAATTTCTAATTATACCATGTCGGCACAATAACTCGCATGCCTTTCATCCGATTCCAATCAAATTTGGTGCAATGATTTGACACAGCACAAGAATGGTCCCTGCTGGAAGTCAAGTCAAGGTCAAATTCAGAAATTATGTTTTTATCTTTTAGACATAATAACTCCAATGCCCTTTGTCGCTTTTTGTTCAAATTCGGTACAGTGCTTTGCCATACCCTAAGGATGAAGCCTATTGAAAGACAAAGTCTTACATCAAAGGTCAAAGTTAAAATTTCCAAATCATTCACATTCACAAATTCAATAACTCACATGCCTTTCATCTGATTTCAATCATATTTGGTGTAATTGTTTGAAACAACACATTAACCCTATTGTAGGTAAAAGTCATACATCAATGATCAAGGTCAAAGTTTAAAGATTTTACTTTGTAAACATAATAACTCACAATCCTTTTGTCAGATTCTGCTCAAATAGATGACCAGTTCATTGAGTTTACACAACACAAGGATGAATCTTATTAAAACACAAGGTCTTGCATCAAGGGTCAAATTCAAAGTTTATAATTTCTTATTATCCCTAAAGACTCAGTAAATTGAATGCTTTATATTTAGCTCTGCTCAAATTTCGCATAATGTAACAACCCCATTGAAAGTCAAGGTCAAAGTTCAAAATTTCCGAGTTTGCCTTGTAGGTTCAATAATTGCATGTCTTTTGTTGGAGTTCAATCAGATCTTGTACAATGGTTTGACACAACACAAGGGTGAACCCATTGACAGGGGTACATCAAATGTCAAGGTTAAAGTTCAGAATTTCAGATTATACTTTTTTGGTGCGAAAAATCTCCTGCCGGGGCAAAGTCACCGAATTCTGTTAATATTTGGTAATATGATTTAACACAAAATGAAACTAAACCATATTGAATGTCAAGGTAATGTGTCAGTGGTTAAGTTCAATTTTCAGAAAATTCCATTCCATCTGGTTGGTTCTTTGTTGTAAACAGTTTATTAAAAGGATAAATATGGTGATGTTCTACGAGGGGAAGTATCGCTTGGCAGTGCCTTGTTTGATACCAACTTCGGTTTGTTGACCCCAATTTTGGAAACATATAATTACACTGATAATATACCAACATTGTCAGTAGAAATCATTGTCACTATAGTAAAATGTGTAATATGCGCATTAAAGGGCATTTTCTCGGATATATTTTGTCCTTTTGTCCTTTTCTTCCTTAGTTGCAGTTCCTATCATATTTTATTTTATGGGGGAAAAACATTTCATTTGTGAAACGTAAATTTTCAATTAAACACCAAGTTTCCCCTAATAAAATTCAATATGTTTTAAAAATCAATAACGCATAAATATGCAAGTTTCTTGAATCTCGGCCATCAATACTTTCAGTACTTTGATTCTTTTCATTTGTTATATGTCAAAACTTAAGTATTGTCCAATTTTATTCAAATCTGGTGTAATGTAAGTGACTTCTGGCGTATAAGGGCACTCTGAATTAAGAATATATGGTTGATTAAATGAAGCAAAATGCCTCAGATTGACCAGAATTTGACCAGTTCAGTACTGCAAATTCATAAGTCAGACTGATGTAATCTAAGAAGGCCAATAATCAATCGACCAATTTCATCAAGATGGACGTTAAGGCCCAATGGGCCTCTTGTTGTATATTAATATCATTGCTTTTTGTATTTCTCATTGTTTTAGACTACTTTGAAGCATGAAGCTGATCATGAATAGCATCAGCATCAGACTAATAATTTATATACATGTTGTGACATTTGTGTTAACAAAATTGGACTTTGCAATTGAATGTACTAGCAAGTATTATTTATAAACAATATATTAACACAGGCCAACTGCTCATTATTGGCAGTGAGTAAAAGGGTATATTTTTTGTATTTCCATATACATTTTACACAAAAATATCATATTATAATGTTAAAATTCAACGAATTAACGGACTTGATACAATTTTTTTTGCATAACAAGTGTTCCGCTGTGATATGCTAATCACCTGAAACATATGTTTTATATAGATACAGACCTTAAAAAGTGTGAACCGTGCTTCATCTTATGGTAACAATGGAGGCCAGTGTATTCTTAGCCCACCATCAACAGATGGTGGGCTATTCAAATCACCCTGCGTCCGTGGTCCGTCTGTCCGTCTTTAAACAATTCTTGTTATCAGTATTTCTCAGAAAGGACGGAAGGGATCTTTCTGAAATTTCATATGTAGGTTTCCCCTGGTGCCTTGTTGAGCATGGTACATTTTGGGACTGATCGGAGATCAAGATGGCTGCAGTTTGTTATCGCTATTTCGTAAAAAGTACTGAATGGATCTTTCTGAAATTTCATATTTTCAGACTTTTCCTGATGCTTAGCTGTGCACGGTTCCCTGTGATGTCTTGTTTGGCATGGTCTACTTTCGGACCAATAAGAATGCAAGATGACTGTCAGGCAGCTTTCTTAGATTTTGACAATTGAAATTTGTTAACTCTATTTCTCAGAACGTACTGGAGGGATGTTTCTGAAATTTTAAGTTCCCCTGATGCCTAACTGTGCATGGTCCATTTTTTGGTCTGATCCGAACTTAAGATGGCTGCCTGGCGGTCATGTTTGATTTTGCCAATTTTAGTTTGTTATCGCCATTTCTCAGAAAGTACTGAAGGGATCTTTCTGATATTTCATAAGTAGGTTATCCCCGATGCCATGTTGTGCATGGTTATTTTTGGACTGATCAGAATTCAAGATGCCTACCAGAAGACCATCTTGGATTTTGATAATTAAAGTTTGTTATTGCTATTTCTCAGAAAGTAATGAAGGGTATCTTGATGCAATTTCATTTAGAGTTTTTTCTTGATGCTTAGCTATAGTTGTGTATAATCCAATTTTGGATCAACTGGAATTGAAGATGTTTGCCAGGCAGCCGTCTTGGGTTTTGCCAACTGAAGTTTGTCAAGTCTTTTTCTCTACAAGTACTGAAATGTAGACAGACATCTCAGTTTCTTGTACTTTAACTCTGAAAAAATTGAAAGATAATTTTTAGCTTGACATTACTGTAGTTTATTCAAAGGTCTAGCTGTTAAAACAAATTAGCCTTAAAACTCTGAGCCCTGATCTTCCTGGTATAATGGGTAAGAAGGGTAAGAAGGGAAAAGTTCAGTCTGTCATAGAAAAGACGTAAACATTCAAGGTTGGGCGCCAAGATTCTTGTGGGATCTAATGTTTTTGAAACTAGACTGCCTGTCATTACACGTATATGAGCCTTGTGTGAATTCCAATTAATAAATTCTGGATAAATACAAGTCAAATGTCTCGGAAAATGAAGAAGTTCATCGCAATTTGTAGCGAGGGCCTTTCAAGCTAAAAAGAAGACATTTGCATGTTTGGATAATGACATGTTGAATAGGACACTACACTATAGAAGATAATCAAGCATAGAAATCATTCAAAAGTATAGGCAATCCAAATTTGCAAACGTTCGAAGAAATCAAAAAAGAAAAACATCTAAGTCTACTTGAATTAAAAAAAAAATCTTGAAGTCTCTCCAAACCTATGTAAATCAAACATCACTAAACGAAGAATTATTCATTAAAAACCCTGGCACTAAAATATGATGAGAATTAGACTGTCATGACTGTGCCATAACTAAAAGATTAAAAATTAAATTACCTTCTGGTTTGCTTTTGAATCTGATTAACATACATATCTTCTTTTTACACTACGGCCAATAAGAGGTAATGTTCATTTTACCTCAAACGAGAGAATGTCATACTTGCGGCAAATAAAAATTAAATGTATATTGTTGTTCTTTTCCTCATTTCTCCGCAGTTTGTAATTAACCAATCAAAGCGCGTCTCTCGAATGCCTGTTTGACAGTGTTTGTAAAATATGTTTGATTTTTCCTTTCCTCTCATTAGTTCATATCAGTGAATCGGATGTATGATATATTTTAGAATTAATTTTTACATTAAAAAATAATTCATTCATCAGACCTCCTAATATACAAGTTCAAAGTCGATTTTGCCTATTTTATGCGCTGTGTTAGTTAGATCATTACATGATACATCCTTAGTTTATATATTGCCAAAAAAACCTGCAAGCCAGTCGGGCTTACTTGACCGTAAATCTACTAGCACGACTGAAAAGTTAGTGGCCACTGGCCTACAGGCAGGCGGCTATTTCTAACAGTGGGCCCAAATGGGGCAACATTTTGACAAAGTCATTATTTCTTGCTTTTAGTGACATCTTCTTAACTACTGGACATATTTCAACAAAATTTGGTAGAAAGCATCCTTAGAAGAAGAGAAATCCGATTTATACGAATAAAGGGGTTGACACCCTCAACTCCATAGGGGCCCTGCAAGGTGCCCAACAATGTCAAAATAAGGCAACATTACATTTATCTAGTCATATGCAAAAACTGTACTGTTACATATTGTAACTGTCAAGATAAACGTTAAGGCCCTATTGGCCTCTTTTTATTCAATATGCACTTGACCTTTGTTCGTGTACTCAGGTGACCGTTAATGCCAATTGGACCTCTTGTCTTTTTATTAATATAATATTTTTATATTTAAAATGCAGATACTAACTAGACAATGTCGGAATGACCTGAATGCCCCCGGCAGCTGCTTTGTCGATTTTTTTTACCTTGGGATGGGAAGCAACCGAGTATTATGGAACTGATTACAAGTATAAATGAAACTCTGTAGTACATGGACATTGAATTTCTATGTGATTCTATTTATAGCCATGATGAATTAGATGTTGACCGTAGGACCTTTGTTTGCAAACTAATCCGAGATATTATTGAACTGATTCCTTGAATAAAGTTTGGTTAACATAAAATAAAAATGAAACTTTGTAGAACAATGACAATGAATATCTATGCCATTCTATTTATAGCCACGGTGACCTAGATATTGACTGAATGAACTTTGGTTGCGAACTTGTCCAAGGTATTATCGAACTGATTACTTGTATAAGGTTTGATGAAAATCAAATAAAAACGAAAGTCTGTAGAGCGGTGACAAACAACAGTAAATCACAATAAATATTTACGTGATTCTATTTATAGCCACCGTGACCTATATGTTGACCGGAGGACCTTGGTTTGCGAACTCGTCTGAGGTATTATTGAACTGGTAACTTGCAAAAAGTTTTGTGAAAATGAAACAAAAATGAAAGTCTGTAGAGCAATGTCAATATATTCTACACATATCTATTTATAGCAACGGTGACCTAGATATTGACCAGAGGACCTTGGGTTGCAATTTCGTCCGAGGTAATATCAAACTCATTACTTGTATAAAGTTTGGTGAAAATCAAATAAAAATGAAAGTGTGTAGAGCGGTGACACTAAAGTTTTACGTGATTCTATTTTTAGCCACGTCGACTTAGATATTGACCGGAGAATCGTGGGTTGCGAACTCGTCCGAGGTATAATGGAACTAACTGATTACCTGTACAAAGATTCATGAAAATCGAATAAAAACTTAAGTCTGTTCTGATGACAAGGATTTGTTACGTACGGACGGACAGACACGGGCAACACTATATACATAAAAATGCAGATATCTGAGAACTATGATCGCATTTTATAACAAAAAACATTATTGGGGAGACATGGATCAACAGTATTTCAAAACATTGTCAGAAAGACATTTACCACGAGAGGTACCCTATTAAGTTACATAAATCTTTGCTATTAATACAAAATTAAAGGATGACCTGTCGGTAAAAATATAACTCCAAAAAGCAAGGTACATCTATTTCGCCTTTTTTTCGTTATTTATTATAATATTTTGAATGTTAGTATGTAGATACCTATAAATATACGTTAGCACGTTTGTGACGATGTAATTTATCAACATTGAACCAGATGACCACCATCAGTATACCTTAAGAAGGAGTTGATTTGGGTTCAATCCGCCTCTCAAACATAAATGGTTACGTACCGTAAAATTCAGTATTCGGGGAAATGGATTAACTGTTCTGCATGACACGGTCTTCAAATCTTTCCACCATCAAAATTGGGTAAGTCAAAACAGATCAAACAATATATAATTCCAAAAACATTCATTCACAACAAAATATCGAGAACGAACATAAATAAGACAGATAGATGTTTTAAACAACTCACTTTATCTATATCATATCATCATAATATCGTTATGAAAAAGAATTCAATTATATTAAAATCAAAACAAAGGATAAAAACTTTATCCAGACTACGACCTTTATCAAACACTGCAAAAAGACAGACTACTATGCATATCGCTAAAAGATGAAGTTAGCCTTAGACATCGAACCACAATCACATAGAACTATGTTCGCGTCTAATTTCAAAATATGATAGTAGGTACAAATGGATCAATAGCATCATTTCAAAACAGCATTTGATAGTGTTCCAACGTCAGTAAGTCATTTTACCGAAGAGAGTTACACCATTAAGTTACATAAATTTCGTCTTATTTTATTTATTTAATATAATATTTTTAAATTTGAAACGTAGAAACTAATTAATATACTTTAGCAATTTTTCGACGATGTAAGTCATCAACATTGTACTAGATGACCATCAGTATACCTTCAGAAGGAGTTCAAATCCGCCCATCAAACATATATAGTTAGGAACCGTAAAATAAAGGTATTGGGGGGAAATGGATTAACTGTACTACTTGGTACGGTCCTGACATCGAAATTGGGTAAGTCAAAACAGATCAAATAATACATTAATCCAAAAGCATTCATTCACAACAAAATATCCTAAACACATTTAGGTAAGACAGATAGATGTTTTAAACAACTCATTTTATCTATATCATATCATCATATTATCGTTAAGAAAAAGAATTCTATTTTATTTATATCAAAACAAACAATAAAAACTTAAACCAAACTACGACCTTTATCAAATTCTACTGAAAGGCAGATTACTATGCATAACGCAAAATAATGAAGTTAGTCTTAGATAGAAAACCACAATCACATCTGACAACTATGATCGCATCTTGTAACAATACAATATAAGGGAGAAATTGATAAACAGTATTATTTCAAAACAGAACTTTATCTATATAGATCACAACATCTGACGGCAACAGAAAGGCATATTATCATGCATATCGCAAAAAGATGAAGTTATTCTCAGACATCAGAACAAAATCATTTCTGAGACCTATGTTCGCATCTTGTAAAAAATGCAATATTAAGGACAAATACATTTTTATTTATCAAATATTACGATTTCATTTAAGTTATATGTGTAACACGTGTAGATGTTGATTATAGTATGTAAATGAGTGATCACGTGGTGATCGGAAGACCA
>JAUMGZ010081119.1:0-18171 GCA_032359645.1 Pododesmus macrochisma | reverse complement strand
AGAAAATCGTAGGAGAAAACGGCACCATAACTCGTTAGGATGGGATATCGGGTTTTAATCTCACTCTCGTTAGTTAAGTTTCAGATTTTAAAAGAACCTCGGCAAGCCTCGGTTCTTTGTAAAATCTGCAAATTAACTAACTCTAGAGAAATAAAACCCGATATCCCATCCTAACTCGTTGCGGAGCCTATATTTATCTCACTCTCGTTAGTTACTTTTCAGATTTTAAAAAACCCTCGGCAAGCTTCGGATCTTCGTAAACTCTGAAAATTAACTAACTCGAGTGACATAAAAACCGATATCCAATCGTAACTCGTTGGGGAACCTATATGTATCGGTATTTACTACACTTTTTCAGTGATATTTATTAAGAAGGTCATATAATATTTCATATTTGGTAGAGAAACTGTCCGGCGATTTATTATCTGAATGCTGATTTTTTCTTTGCCAATCATCAGTAGAACTTTGATTTATCTAGGTCTTGTTTATTCTAAATTAATTTTCTCTTGAGCGTCCGTTGATGACGGTTGATTCGTAGCTAGACCTGGAATTTTAGACAAGGTCCTCTCACACGGGAAATTAGTTTTATGTCTCTTTTAGAAATCATATCGGTGACCGGTTTCTGTTTTGCAATTTTGTATCTTTATCCCTATTGTAATCACTTCTGCTTATGGCCTACCCCGAGAGTGATTGTCTCCCAGTAGCATTTGCTCCCGAACACTTGTTACATTGCGTCTTTTAAAAAGAAAAGAATTGTTTCAGTGGGGCACTTCATCATTTTATGACAGGTTTGATTCCTAACGTACCCTTAGTCATAACGTTATGAGCCTATTTTGAAAGAAAAATGATTAAGTTGGATACATAGAGGATATTTTAGCGAACCTTTGGCGGAGTGATAAAATCCATTTTCGGCTTTAGCTGTTCTATTCAGTCATATATATATATCACATTAAACATTAAAAATTAAATAATAACCTTTATAATATGAGATAAGCATCATTCGGAGGGTTGCTTAACATTTATTGATACGCTTATTGGTCGAGTCACGATAAATATGGCAACGTGTTCTTCACAGATCATTATTTGAAGAACAAGGTAATCAAAATTTGTTTACACTTACCTAGGGAAATTGATTTAGTTGCTATGGAACCGTTCTTGATCTTTTCGTGTTTTTTCTTTCTGTTTCTTATTTTGAGCCTTCAGTTTCTAGCATAAATATAGTTTTAAAAATTTCCTAAATTACATGCTAAAATTGTTACTGTAATAGAAGCTTTGCCATTTACGTCTGTTTCACAAATGTTTCCCTTATCAAAAAAACTGTGGTGACCTCTTTATTACAAATATATCACGTTCTTTATATGCACTAAAATCCAAGTGATCCATTTATGTTTTTGCCATGGATTATGCAAATGTTATCAATAATGAATGATGCTGAACGTTCCTTTATTTTTGCTGGGTGCTTATTTAGCGGTGTTTGATTTTTAAACTATTTTATCATATCAAACATTTGCTAAGTAGTTTAAGTTGGTATGATGTCATGTTTGTCGGTCATTCTATTTTTCACGGACTTTGTCAAACCGCGAAAATAGTGAATATACATTGTAGTAACCGCACAAAAATGATGGCACATAAAATAATATCTTTATCATTCTCTAGGACGACATCACACACAAAACTATGGCAAGTGAAACGTTACAATATTCAATAAGTTGATAATTGTTTTGTATATTTTACCGACTAATCAAAAATTGCGTAACAAAATGGCTTCCATAATGCAATTTTAGAATAGAAATGAACCAAAAACTATTGAATGCAAACGAAGATATAAATATAAAGATGTTAATATGAAATACAAATAGTAAAATATACAATGCAAATAAGATGAATATAAAATACAAATGAACAAATATACAATATAAATATGCAATTATGTACCACAAAATTCTTATACACAATCCGAATGAACAAATATACCATTCGAATAAACAAAAAAGTAATTTAAATAAGAAAATATAGTTATGCAAATGAGGAATATGCAATACAAAATTGAAAGTAGATGTATATTATATACGAGAAAATATACAATATGAATGACAAAATATAATACAAAAACGTAAAATATACAATACAAATCTCAATTTATTGAATAATGCAACGTTCGATTGTCATATAAAACAATAAGTATTATAACAAGTACGCGGACTTGGTTGAATTTTGATAATATGATGTCACGGATTTAATTTCAATAATAATCAGATGACGTATGTAATAAACAGGTTATGGTAAGATACATCTTTCAGTGAATTACCTGTCATACTTTTATTTAAATATTTGGTATTTAAATAGTTTCTAAATCCGAATATGATACTCTCTTCTTAAAATAATGGAAACATTCAATGTTAATGTTGTTCAATAAGGGCACATTTTGCAAAAAACACATTCGGATTTATCTGACACTGTAAGGCTGCAAGACATTGAACCAAACAACTGTATTGCGATAGTTTTCAATCAATTAATTAAAAAAATAAATAAAAATAAGTTGATGTTATATTGGCAAAATAATCAAATCGTGGTAAAGGTGGTATATTTTCGATATTGTGACATTATATAATTTCATGTCATATAGCATTATCCCTAAGAGTCTTTGGTCAACAATTTTATTCAATGCTAACGCCATTGCAGTGTCGTATTTACAGTGGGTACGCAAAGACTTAACTGAATGTATTTCAATGTAATAATGCGATGACGTGTTGCTGTGGTAATTACTTGTACCAAGAACTCTACAAAATCACTGCCATCGATCAGTGCCATCACCGGCCATTCACAAGTGAACCTTTATAATTTTGACACAGTGTGAAACTAAAAGTGTATAATTCAAGGGATCAAAGACTTAATCATTTTATACAATGTCTCAATCGGAATGGGGGGGGGGGTTCTATTTTTTGCCGACATTTGTTTCCGCGATAGAAAAGAAAGCAGTTAAATGATGTTCGAATTTTAAGAAAAATATAGTATCTGGCATTGAATTGTGTTTAACTCTGTCTATAATTTATTTTTATCTATTTTTAGTTGTTTTTTGTACATGATAAAAGTGAATCATTGTTTGTCGCAATCAAATTTAGAATCGTTATTGATGAAAGTAGTGGTTTGTGTCCCCCTCATTGACACACACATACTCTGACAGTAAAATAATTGTATCTCAGACTGTTATTCACAAGAGACACACACTTATGGCAGTATTATTCAACAGCATTAATTTAGATTTATGTCTACTGTATACGGTCGTTACAAACAAACGTCAACTAATTGCAGCTATATTGTACATGTTTGTAATGTAAGTCTACATATGTGTTATGAAATAGTTTCGGAGACTTGTTTTGACTGTTTTGTTTCGGACATTCTCGAGAGAGCCTCTTGGAAGTTAAATACTAATGGACATAGTTCTGGTGTTGTTACATGTACAACGTTGTATCCTGATATCAAAAGTATATTATGCTGTTGTTAGGTTGATATTGTAAAATATTTTAAACCCAGTGTGGAAGTATGCCAACCACGCCAAATATAATGTTTACCGAGGTTCATACCAAAAGTTCCACACGGAGGTAATACTATCTCAATATCAACTATCACTGGTGTTTGATTATAATTTTTCAATTGCTTTTACCAATTGTTATTTTCACAAAGGATGCTCTGTTGTATTATGATAGCGAAACGGTTGAACATTACGTGGTCGATTCACATGAAAAAAACATGTGGACACCTTTTAAGAACATTATACCTGTGTATTACTGAATAAACACATTTCAATCAACCTTTTCTTCAAGTGTCCCAATCTGAGATAGTTTCCAATTCGGAGCACTTGCAGAAACAGTAAGAGACGGAATTAACTACTTCAAAATGTGCAAATTCAAAATAAAACTGAGATAGGAGATACAAGCTTTGATGGTGTTATAATTACTCCCGAGATCTGTCGCCTTGATGGCATTATTGAAGTCTCATATTGGCATAGACTGTTTGCAGAAGAATACTTGAAAATTGGTGCATTAAATCCCATTATTAATTGCGTGCAAAACGACGGACAGAAGAGTTGACAGTAGTAAACAATGCATTATCACGATAGAAAGAGTCAGAAGGTCAACGGTCCAAAGAGACAATTATGAAAAGAGCAAATTGTACCATAATAATTAAATGTTTAACAGAAAATTACAACAGAATTACAAATCACGCTTAGGAAAAAAGGATGGAATATTTTTCTTTATCTTTCAGTACATTTGACTACGGATCTTTCCTATGGATACTATTAAATGTTTGCGATTTGACAATTTGTCAACTAGTGGTTTCAGTTATTATTATACTTTAGCAGTTGCTGTGGAAATTTATTAAGAAAATCATATCATATTGATAGATAATCTGTCGATTTATCATCTGAATGCTGATTTTTTTCGTTACCAATTATCAGTTGTAATTTGGTTTATCCAGGTCTTGTCTATTCTTAATTAATTTTCTCTTGAGCGTCCGTTGATGACGGTTGATTCACATGTAATCCTGACACCTTGGACGAGTTCCTCTCACACGATACTTTGTTTTATGTCTTTCTCGGAAATCATATTTATTGGAGACCAATTTTAGTTTCAATGTTGTATCTTTATCTCCAGTTGAATCACTTCTGCTTGTGGCTTATCTCGAGAGAGATTTTCCAGTATCATTTTGTTCCCGAGGCTTATCCAAAATTGAGGTTTTTAAAAAGAAAACTATTGTGTGAGTGAGTGATACACTTCATCATTTCATTTCAGGTTCGATTCATAACGCACTCCCAGTCATAACGTTATGAATCAATTCTGAAATAAAATAGTTATAATAAAAAGTTTGATATATAGAGGATCTGAAATGAGTTTTCATTTCATATGAGATTTGTGAAACGGGTCATTAATGTTTCATTTAAGCGAGCCTTAAGCGACTTATTAAGCTCCATTTTCCGCTTTAGCTATTCTATTAAGTTATAGATATCATATTTAACATTAAACAATAGTTTATAACCTTTAAAATGAAAGATAAGTATCATTATGGGGGTTGCTTAACATTTACTGATAGGCGTAGTTAGGCACGATAAATACGGCAACATGCTCTACACATATCACGATGTGAAGTGCAAGGTAATCAACATTTGTTTACACTTAACAAGGGAAATTGTTTTAGATGCTAAAAAACTCTTCTTCTCTAATCTCTTTTCGAAATCACAATTTTATTTTAAGCCTTCTGTTCCTAGCATAAAAATAGTTTTCAAAATTCCTCACTTTACACACTTAAATTATGACCGTCATTGGACCTTCGACATCACGTCTGTTTCACAAACCTTTCTTTCCCTTACCAAAAGATTGTGTTGACCACTTTATGCCCAATATAATACGTTCTTTAGGTGCACTAAAACCCAATTTATCACTTTACGTTTCGCCATGAATTATGCCAAATTTGAACTACGACTGATGCTGAAAGTTCTTTTTTTTTGCTGGATGCTAATTTGGCGGTGTTAGAATCAGTTTTACACAAATATGCCGCATCAAGAATTCGTTAAATAGATAAATGTATTATGATGTAATGTTTGTCGGTTGTTTTAAAATTCGCGGGAGTTTGTCAAACTGCAAATGTAGTGAACATAGTTACTATCCAAACACGATGGCACATAAAAGACTAATTTTATCATACTCTAGGATGGCGTCGTTTACACAAAACAATGATAATAAGTACATGTACATGGACTTTGTTGGATTTGGTTAATAAAATGTAATGGTTAAATCTCCATGTAATAAATAATGCGATGACATATGTAACAAACAGGTTATGGTAAGATATATCTTTCAAATAATCACCTGCCATACTTCTATTTCAATATCTGGTTTATAAATATTTTCTCAATCCGGATAAAAATACTTACTTCTTAAAATAATGGCAAAATAAATTTTAAAAGTACTCAATTTGAGCACATATTTTAACCAGTCATTCGGACAAATCTAATATTGAGATATTTTTTAATCAATTAGTTAAATAAATAAGTAAAAAAGAATAATATAAATGTTATATTGGCAAATAGAATCAAAACGTGGTAAAGGTTGTATATTTTCGATATTGTGACATTACATAATTTCATTTCATATTGCGTTTTCCCTGAGAGTCTTTGGTAAACAATTATATTCAATGCCCACGCCAATTCAGTCTCGCGTTTACATATGGTACGCAAAGACTTAACTAAATGTATTTAAATGCGATAATGCGATGACATGATGATGTGGTAATTATCACGACATTCTACAAAATTACTGCCATCGATCACTACCATCGCCGGCCAATCACAAGTGAACTTCTATAATTTTGACAAAGTGTGAAATTAAAAGCGTATTCAAGGGGTCAAAGAACTTTATCCTTTTATAAAATGTATTAAACGGAATTTGGAAAGGGTTTCTAGTTTTTGACGACATTTTTATCCGCGATTGAAAAGAAAGCAGTAAAATGACCTTCGAATTTTGTGAATTATTGTCCACCGCAATCAAATTTAGAATTGTTCTTAATGAAAGTGGTTTGTGTCCCCCGCATTAACACACACATTCTGACAGTAAAAGAATTGTATCTCAGACTGTTATTCACAAGAGACACACACTTATGGCAGTATTATTCAACAACATTAATCTAGATTCATGTCTTCTGTATACGGTCATTACAAACAAACATCAGGTCAATGTATCTATTCTGTGCATATTTGTAATGTAAGTCTACTCAACATGTCTTAGAAAAGGTTTCAGAGCCTAGTATTTTGACTGTTTTGTTTCGAACATTCCCAAGAGAGTTTTATGGAGTTCATAATTACTTTTAAACGCATTTATGGTGTTGTTACGTGTACGGTGTTGTATTCTTGATACTAAAAGTATCTTACACTGATGTTGGGTTGATTTAGAATACTTCAAACCGAGTGTGGAATTAATACTGTAATGCTAAATGTAATGTTTACCGAGGGACATACAGCAAAATTCAACACGAAGGTTATGCTTTTTAAGTGTCAACTCATAACTGGTGTTTGCTTGATTTCCACATATGTTTTCCAATTGTTACTTTTGCTTTTTACAAAGGATTCCCTTCAGACGTTATTTGGTGGTGGTGATACAGTTGAACATCACGTAGGTCACATTAAAGTATACCAGAGTCAACCGACCTTTAATCAGGCGAATTAATAAAATGTTGGACATTTTTTAAAGAATATTATATCAGTGTTTTACTGAACAAACACATTTCAATCAATTATTTCTTCAATGGTCCTACCTTGGGACAGCGTCCAATTCGAAGCAATTGGAGAAACAGTAAGAGACGGAATACATTACTTAAAAATGTGCAAAATCAAATTGAAACTGACAAAGGATATATATTATGACGTGGAACACTTATATAGTTATCCACCTCAGCCGATGATGTTGTTACTAACTGGCTTACTCCCGTAGCGCAGACGATGTCGAAGAAAGAACATCATGGAGAGAGTTTGTTTTGTGGAGCCACTATAAATTGGGATGATATTAATTATGGTAGCAATGTCCGCATAAATAGAATCCGAGTTAAAGACAGCGATTATGATTCAGATAAATACAAACTAGTAACCACGTGCATTGCCCATGGATACCATTACATGCGTGATTTGACAATTTTTCAACTATTGGTATCAGTAATTATTACATTTTAACAGTGATATTTATTTAGAAGATCATATTAAAAATTTCATGTTTGGTAGAGAGACTGTGGATTGAATATTATTTGAATGCTGAATACTTAACAATCAGTATTTGTAATTCATCAGTTGATTTATCTATGTCTTGTCTATTCTATTTTCGCATGAGCGTCCGTTGATGACGGTTGTTTCGTAGTTACGTGTAAAGCCTGGAATCTTGGACGAGGATCCGTCTCTCGCATATGTAATGGGTTTTATGTCTCTTTTAGAAATTATAATTATTGACGGCATGTTTCAGATTGCATTTTTGTGTTCTGCTTATGGCTTATCCCGAGAGTGATTGTTTCCAAGAAGGAACCAATTTGGAAATAAAATGATGAAGTTCAACACGGTTTCACTCGTAACACCTCGGCCGATTCCGTACGCTCCGTTGCTTCATCTACCCTTGACTGTATCACTTTTAAACGACAATGTCTATAAAGCACTTCTGTCAAAATGGCTGCACCAAAAATATCTGGACGGTTTCAATAACGTAGCTTTAAATATTTTGCAAACACATAAATATTAGGTATATTAGGTTTGAATTATTGTCTGATCAGAATACCTTTGTCTCAATGACATAAACATGTATACATAAACTGCTGTTTTCTACATTCGTAGGACTCGGTCCTCGGTCGATATGCCCTTCAAAAGTCTATATGTCTCTGCATCAACATCATCAAAAGGCTATAATTGTATAATAAAGAAAATCAATCACAGAAGTCAGCAACAATATAATAAACATTACATATTATATCTATATTGGAGAATTATACAATTCTCAAGGTTTGACTTTCTTCGACAAATACATTAAATTTGCGAAGCCTAAAGTGACTGGATGATTGATGCTATGAAATATGTTTGTGTTTGCATTGTCTAAAAATATTCAAGGTCGCTTTCTCTGCGGCTGTTAAGTATAGATATTTTACCATCTTCCGCTAAACCATAAATTAGTCGTGGAATTTCTCAATGGACTCGTTGAAAAGATGTTGGCGTGATTTCGGCTAGTTATAGTCCTATAGTAGAGGCAATAACTTATGTGCTATCAATACACGAAACTTGACACGAACACTTTCTCTGTTATATTTAGAAGTACCACTACAATCGATTTATAACATTGGTCTTTTACGCATTTTTCGAATGTTTTATGTCTTATATTTCAGTCCGGCTTAACTTTTCCCGTTTGGTTTATTTTTATGGTGTCAGTAAATTGAACTTGCAAACAAGTTTTTGTGTTTATTGTCAAAACCAATTTATCTTAAACGACATTTCCAAATCATGCAGGATGATTAAAAGCTATAACGATCTCAGTTTGTCAATTTGTTTTGTACAAACGAGAAGTTCATCGACACCATTTTATACAGGATATCACGAGATTTATAATAACAATCTGTGCAGTTCTTTGGGAAAAAATTCTTTATAGCGCTGAAATCCACAAAGAGTTAAAAAGTATATAACACATCTTACAAAAATGCAATGCACATAAGATATCAATATTTTTGAATAAGATATCATATGTATATTTAATGAGATTTTGTTTTTGGGATAAGTGTTTAGATGGTTTGTCATATTTTTTATAACTCGATACACTAAAGGTAAACATTAAGATAATTTTTTAAATATAAGGCTCACATAGAAAACTACATTTGTAGAATGCCACATGTGATATATGAATATCTATATCCACAAACATGTAATGTTTCACAGTCCGAAGTTGCTCAACTACAATACAACCTTCACATGGTGCAATGCAACTTAGTTACGGGCAGTGTCATTGCAAGGCCCCTACTACATGTAGGAGATTAATGGGGTTGTGCGGGAAGTCAGACCGATTGATTGTTTACTTTAATAAGGTTAGAAAGAAATGCACAAAAAGTTATTCACAAAAATATTAATCAAATTTTCATTCTTAGACACGTATTCAGGGCCGAAGACAGGGAAAATCGGTAGGGAGCAACCATTTTTTACCGCACACATATTATATATTATAAAGAAACGTAACAGATAGGAATGAGTAGCTACATTGACAAGTATCGAGATAAGGTTCTAGAGAAGACTGCATACCAGTCGGAGATAGGTGAATCACAATAGCTAACAAAAACATTTATCATTTTTATAGCGTTGCTGATAAGTGCACATGAAACAAAAAGACCAATGAGATGTGCCATAACCTATCAATCTTTACTCGAGTACAATTGATCTATCTAAAGGGGTTACACGTCAACTTTGTGTATTTGAATTATTGGCACAGAACAATTGTATTATAGAGATAAATTTATTGATTCGCAGTCTTTTCTGAGGATGTCTGATGTAGTGCGCCTCGGTGTTGCAAGTGCAATGTAATTGCATGCCTCTTTTGCTAGACGTTTGAAATAGAATGCATATGAACAGGTATAAAACAGGTTTTTTTGGGTTCCTGCGTGGCTTTACTTCAACATGTATAGAACATGTATAGGTTTTTTTTAACTTATATAATTGCATTTTAAATTACATCTTATCATGCACACGTAAGTGAAGGTTAATTAACATAAATTATAGCGGTTTTATGACATTTAATTTCTAAATTTCGAGATTGTCCAAATGATGAGGGCACATGACAAACCCAAATCAGAAACCCTAGTAAGTAAGTAAGGAAGGAAGGAAGGAAGGAGGGAGTGAGTGAGTGAGTGAGTGAGTGAGTGAGTGAGTGAGTAAGTAAGTAAGTAAGTAAGTAAGTAAGCAAGTAAGTAAGTAAGTAAGTAAGCAAGCAAGCAAGTAAGTAAGTAAGTAAATAGTTTATTAACGTGTCACGTGTTTTTAAAAAATAGATACAATTACATAATCATCACATAAAACATATAAAAACATCCAGCCAATACTGACTTACAAGACACAATATTACCATCATAACACTTATATATACATTTCAAATAACATATCCGATACATAAAAGCATTTCCTTTAAAAACATTATCCTCTAATATTTATACATAATTGTCGTTTGGGATAATTAAAACAATATTTTTGTACTGTACTTAACAGTAAGAGTATGTTAACAATAAAAGCATTTCTTCAATCTCATTAAAATTTAAGATAATTAAGATTTATAAAAGTATCTTATCACAGTAGTGTAACATGAATTTTAAAGTTAAATTAAAAAGAATTGTAATCACATCAACAACATTACAATATCACAGATCGACAGATAGTTAAGGAATAAGTATATAACATATTTTACTACTTAGAAGTACATTTTTTCTCCTATGCATTTTATATAACACCTCTGCCACTGAACACTGCAACAAGTTCTCATTCATAATATAATATAATTTCTTGGTAGGATCCATTGAAATAAACAGTGGATTTAAAGTGTTTGCAGAATCAAACAGTGATCAAAAAAAAAGTACAATCAATTAAAAAGTGTGTTTCATCTTCTACACTGTCACTATTACATAAAGTACATAGTCGCTCATTAAGCGGAGTCATTGGAACAGAAAACCGACCAGTTTCAATGTTCAAGTTCAAGTTTCCACAGCGGAATTTAGCTAAATGCTTTCAATGCTGTCTGTTCATATTTTGTAAACATAAGGTTCTGGTTTTAAAACAGGTTTAAAGTCCTGTTCGTTCTAAGTTTATTCCCGTTTACTTTATCAAACATCGTTCCACAATTCTTTGTACCACTTTGTTTCATCTTCTCTACACAATGTTTCATTCGCTAGTTTCATGCATCAGATTTTTATAACATTCTGATAAAAAAAAAAAAACCAATAAGTAAAAATATGTCCACTCTATTTTCCCAACTTCTAGATATCGAATGTGACCATCTGTGAATCCTAGATACTAATAAATGTTTTTTGGCCATATTCAATGTCGCTTAAATATATCAATTGAACATATTGGCTATATGTCAATCGAATGTCAATAACATGCAAATGTTAAAGTTTAATTAAAATTGCAGTTGTAAATATATGTGATACCTGTAGGAAGATAAATACCCTGTTGTTTTTTTCTCGTTTATTTTTCAAATAAAAAAACCCGGTATATTTTATGTAATTCAATTCAAATATCGCTTTTCTTATTAAGTTGATACGGCTCAAAACTATGGCAAGCCATCGTGGGGTTTTTAGGGATTTTCTAATATTAATAATTCATTTATTAATATTGAGAATTCATTTATTAATATTAATAAATGATTTTTGAATATTAATAAATGAATTTTTAATATTAATAAAAGATTTTTTAATATTAATAAATGATTTTTTAATTTTAGTAAATGGCATCATTTATTAATATTTAAATTCATTTATGAATATTAAAAACTCATTTATAAATATTAATAAATCATTTATAATTGCCACCATTTATTAATATTAAAAAATCATTATTAATATTAATAAATCAGCGCCCTCTACAAACGAACGGATAAAATGATTGCTCCCCTGACAAAATGACGGATACTATAACGCAGCTCTACATGGTTGAACAAGAGGCAAGGAATGCCCTTACTGAAAGCGTTTTTGAATTATTACTATTTACACAACTGCAGTTTTTCAGTAAAGTGTCTGTTCCAGGGACAATGACACCAACATAAATTTAGGCACAACATGCAAGCCACCACGTATCATCCTACTTTCACTTTCGGTATCGCAATCGAGTGCTCGTAACAGATTATCCACTTCGTCGCTATTATTTGCAGTAACAGCGGTTTCAACTTTTGTCAGCAAACGACTTAATGCATTTAAATGACCACCATCTCCCATTCTTTTAAAATTGCTAGGCCATAGTCCTTTAAAGCCGAGAGACCTAACCCGACTCTAGCTCTACGAATGAAAATTCCCGTGCTCAAACGGGAGCAGCTCTTGTCGGTTGAATTAGCAAAATTCAACATTAATGAATTATTAATATTAAAAAGGGAATTATTCATATTAAAAAAGGAATTATTAATATTTAAAAAGGAATTTTTAATATTTAAAATTCTATGCACTTTATAAATATCAATAAATCATTCTTAATTATAGTAATTCATTTTTTAATATTAATAAATCATTTTTTAATATAAATTATTCATTTTTTGATATTAGAAAATGATTTTCTAATATTTATAAATGAGACAAGGAATTATTAATATTATTAATAAATGATTTAATAATATCAATAAATGACTTTTTTAATATCAATAAATGATTTATTCAGGATTCAGGTTGCATTTTTTGTATTATGAGTATTAAAAAAGAATTATTAATATTAATAAATGAATTATTAATATTGAAAAATCCTCTATTTTGTCCACGATGGCTTGCCATACCTAAAATGAGATTACACTATATCATGTCGCCAGATCCTTTTAATTGATGTGCTTGTATTGAAAATGTAAATTAATTTATGTAATAATTATTGTTTAAACCAATTTCTCACACAATTGCCTCTGTTATCAACCACCCAGCTCATACTTTATACAACATAATCAACCCAAATGAAGAATAACACACTGTTAAGTATATCTGTCTGTGATTTGGTTGGTTAAAACCGGCTGACCTTCACCTCGAATGACGTTTTAAACCAATCAGATTGCGCAAAGGAAACGACCTTTCAAATAGCACTTTTTTGTTTTGACCTTTGACATGCACATATGTGTATTGGTTTGTTCGCAATTGTGCGCATCAACTGTAACGATAAACAAATATAGCGATACGCTCACGCTTGGTATACAATGACAATATTGGAACTGTTGTTGACATTATCGAGAGTTTAGGATTGATCACGTTGAATCCGGATGAAGTCGCCGAAAAACCATTTCGATTTTATATTTGAAAATGGCAAAGTTTCAACAGTCGTGAACAGAGTCAAGTGCAACCCCCACCAAACCGGCACCTACATCACACCAGACAAAATTAATCATATCATTCATCTGTTATCCCACACACCTTACGACCGGATACTCAAATGTCTTCAAAGAAAATAAGAACACGCATTATATGTCGCAACACAACAAAAACGGCTTAAAGAGGCAGTTAATTTTGTCACCGAGACAGATATTACTAATTTTACATCAAAAATAAAAGTGAAATCTTACCTTTTAATGTAAATTTTAATTCCAAAGAAATTGTACATAATCCATAGTTTTACAAAAAAAATTATATTTGAAAGAAACCCGGTTTTTAAACACAAGTCTTTTAGATATAAATTCCTTTTAATCGATTGTTGTTGGAATCGAAGTGACGACATTAACGTTGAAATACACAATGACAATGTGAGTATGTGTCACACGTCGTCATCACTCGGTCGCGCAATATCCATATTTTCACATGTTGTTCTATTGGACATCAGGACACAAATACGTACAGAGCATGAACTCATACAGCTTGCTAAATTTGGAAAAAATTAAAATATTGTTTCGCGAGTGTTGTCACCAAACAAAAAGAACATTTTCGAGAATGTCCCATCAAAAGAGGTGCCTATAACACAAGCAACCTTGCCGAATGTTGATAGGGTATGCCAATTCTTGCTTCATTCGTAGGAAATTAATGTACATCAATTTAAAGAGGGATGCAATGAAGTTTAAACGAAACATGTTATTTCAGCTACATCTGCGCCTGGTGCTGTTTTCAGTCCGATTTATGGTGATTTCAGAACGTTCAAATTCACGATCACAAATAACTTGGACGGTGAAACGTATCAATTGAGTTCTTCCGCCATTTAAAGTAGTTCGGCAAAGATTCATAATATTCGAAAATACGACGTTCTGTTGTTTTTAATTGCGTAATTATTGTAATATCTGCTTATTAAAACATGTCTATGTATATTATTGGTTCAATTTTTGTTTGTATTAGCAATGGGGTGAGCAATAATTATAGATATTCCTGCGCGCAAAATTTACGTCATCAATGTTAACAAATGGACAGCTGTTTTGATATCGGCTGCAATATTAGTGTGTGTATTGTGTGAGAAAGCAATTATCGCATTCGTGACCATGTGTTATGATTAATTTTATAATCTCGTTGATTGTAAAAATTAATGATAACACATGGTCACTCATGTGATAACCACACTATATAAAACCTTTAGGAACTGCATAAGTGATCCACAACAATAAAAGTTGACGATATTTATTGATTTATAAAGTTCAACATGGCCATTAGGTACAAAACTGATGGCTACGCCCTTAGATATATAGATAACGGAAGTCCCGTCTCCGTCAGCTGGTTTTTTATTTGTTTCCCTGTAGGATTGCAGCAAATACAAGTTCCTTTAATGTAATGCTAAAACAGTTTAATTCAACTCAAAATCGATGATGTCAATGTTTGTATAATTAATGCATGAACATTTTCATTTGTAAAACCTTCTTTGCAGTGATTTTGTGTTCTGTGTCTCGATATTGAGGACACATACTTGCGCACAATGGAATAATTTTTTCCCATTAATAAATATCAATAATTTTAATGATAGGCATGCATTAACTCGGTACAACAACTTAAAGCTTCAAACAATATGTGTTTATTAAAAATTAATATAATATAATTATATATTTACTTTAAACAAAAAAGTAAATACCATATCTGTACAGGTACTATTTTTTTTAAAATGCATGCTCAAAGAATTTGTGAAATTGGTAATGGGCAACCTGTCAATACTGTTCCTTTTTGTTGCTTTTAAACAATCTATAGAACCAGCTTTAAAGTTCAAAGTAAGAAAGGTAGTATCATAGGTACATGGACAGATGTACAAGTGTTTCTCCACGACAATGCTTATTCTGAATACACTGAATTGTATTTTGTTCATATCTACAATATTGGCTTTACCAAAAGGTAACTATTGTCTTTGTTATTATATAATTTTTCACGTCTAACTGCTGAATATGTCTTTTGTTCTTAATCTTTAAATGTAGATAAATATTCTTAGTTTTTACATTGCTTACCATACTTCGGACACAAGTAATAAGACGTTTAATAGAATGTGCCAACATGAAGGCTTGTGAATACAGAATATATTTCAATTCCTTTTCAACATTTTTATATGAACTACAAATTTTAATATCTCTTCAGACGATTTAAACACATAGGATGTAATAGTTTCATGTCAAAATTTAGTATATGAAAAAGTGCAGACTTGCTGTGATTAATAGATATGATGTTAAAATTGCTACTGCTCCGTTTTCGATTTTCGAAATATCTTAATTAACAAAATATAGTCGATTGTTTTGGGTTGTCTATTTACATCGACCTCATTAATTATACATGTAAAGTGTTCCCGAGAACATCGCGCGATTACCGTTATGCAGTATTGTAAGACCGATAAAATTAACTTTGACACATGGATAAACTCACCTTCTTTCTTCTCATTCACGTGTACATTTTGTAGTCAAATAACCTTTCTTTATGCCTCTCAAAAGAAAGTTTAGATGGACATTTCAAAAGCATTGAGACATATTGACGGTCACCAAAGGGTATTTATTTTGTGAATTACTTATGGATCACGTTTTGGTTTTATAATAATAATGTTAATCAATTCTACAAACAGCAATCTAAATCTGTGAATTACAGGTGAATCTTGTGATTTTAGCAACAGGTATTCAAGTGGAGTATAAAATGCAGGTAATGCGGAATGTAAAACGATGCAAAGAATATGCAATTACAATATGTTTACCTGACGACATGTTTGTCTTCAATGGGTTAGCGCATTATTCGGGTCAAGCCGGGTTTGTATGAATATTGGCTGTCTTTGAATTTTTTTTTGCTGTGTACTATTGACGGTTAATAAATAAATTATTTGACAACCACACAGTGTGATTTTTTTCACGACACTTTATACCTTTGTCTTCAACTTTGTCACGGGGCCGCGGTGACTTAGTGGTTAAAGTCGCCGACTTGTAATCATAAGAGCCTTTCACCTCCTAGGTTCGATTCCCGTCCAGGGCGGCCTAGTGTGAGAAAGTTGCCAGTGACTTGCCGTCGGTCGGTGGTGTACTCCGGGTACTCCGCTTTCCTCCATCAGTAAAACTGGCACGTCCGTACATGACCTTAGCTGTTGATCGGACATGAAGCCCTTAACACAAACAATTTAACTTTGTCTTCCTATGATTTGCTCATCCTTGTTATCGTTGGTCACTGTAATTCAGTAAAAAACATTTCTTGCATTGGTCAGGCAGTTTCATTTAAACAATTTAGAAGACTTACTAGTGGACTTTTGCTACATACATTTTCTATCGCCTGCCGTCTGTTAATAACTTTTAATTTTACGTTTATTGCTACCTGTCAATATTGTATACTTATAAAATGCTTTTTCAAAATTGTTATTTATTGTGTCCCCCTCTCTGTGCTTCACACTTTATCTTGGTAGAAGGTCTGTGTGTCTCGATGACCTTGAAAGCTATGCTGACTGAAACTTGTGTTCCTGGTGGGGGTCACTCAAGTCAGACAGTTGACGGGTAGAGGCCAGACAAAATAAGTCCATACTAAAGGGATGATTTTAGCATTGGTGTTTTCTTTAAAGTAGGAAAAATGAAAAATCAAGACGATATTTAATTGACCGGTTCGGGGTTACTGCCGAGTATTCTCCCTTGCGACCAATTTTGGTGTGTTTGCGCAACTCCAGGGGTCGATTTTTACTTCCGGACAGTATTATCGGGACAGTCGCCATATACACGGAGTATATGAAAATTACACTTGTGAACATTTAAACAACGTTCACGAAAAAATGCTAATGTGTCAAGGATTGAAAAATTCTTAATAAATGGTAGCAGATGAAAGCAGTATAATTGTACACAACGTATATCGTTTTCCAGCTAATAATGATCATATTTAAATGTTAAGTACACAACTGGTACTGTGGCTAACTTGTTACTGAATAAATTTCCATCCTATTAATACGGTTACTTTGTAACTGTGTTTTCACAAGTGAATGCCCAAGTAGCCTCACCTGGTTATGTTATGTAACCGGCACTACAGGTGGTCACTTGGAGTTCACGGGCGTTAAAATCACACGGTCTGTTATCCACAATGTCGCCACAAGTGTTACACGAAATCCACCTGTACGAAAACCAGACGGATGTCATTCTAATGTAATTAACCAATATTCTAAAGATTTTGAATCCCCATACATATATATCTTAATCATTATTGTTAATTAAAATTTCAAACATGATTTAGAGTTTTGTAACATACCTTTTGATAAATTTATGAGTGTTTAGGGTATACGAGTTATAGCCAATTTAACAATAAAATGAAAATCAAATACTGTATGCAATTTTTGCAGGTTTAGACTTAAATCTATTCACAGCTTAAAAGAGATAGTTCAACAAATGTTTTTGAGCAAAGTTGAGGAGATTTAGTGATACTTTATTGTAACCGGTGACTTATCTATAATTAAAGACTTGAAACTCCGAAAACTTGTTAGTAAAGGCCCAAAATATAGGTTGCCATCTAAAGTGGACTTCAAACGTTGTAGGAATG